>VCRD01001788.1:77500-95492 GCA_006783055.1 Trinorchestia longiramus
TATCATATGTTCACCGTATGATACACCATATCACCGTATGATACACTGTATGCAAAAGCATATCAGATACAAAACTACGCTTATTGGATTAGGTAGAATGTGCTCAACCTGTTTCTCGCCCGTAAAAACGAGTAACGAACAAGTATCTTACGAACTTGTTCTCTCGGCTTGTGTTGCTTGGCTCGTTACAGTGACGTGACGTGCATTTTGAGCGTAAACCTGATTGTGCATTCTTCAAAAGTGAATGTCTAGAAATTTATTATACATATTTAATTTTCATGTTCCAGCCGCACTCGTATTCAAAATGGCTAGCCCTCGAAAAAAAGATGTCTAAAAAGTGATAGAAGCAATCTTTCAAAGAACAATGGTTAAAGGACGAGATTTTGAAGGAGTGGCTTAAAGAAGATCCAAGTGAAAGGGTTGTAGTTACTGCACATGCTGTGATACAAAAATAGAAACTCATGTAAGTCAATGTTGTTATCGCATAGTAAAACTGCTATACACAAGCATAACAAATTTGCGAAATCAACAACGAAGTTAGATACATTTGTCAATAAACCGAAGCTTACAGAAAACGAGGAGGTGGCAAAGGCAGAAATGATGATCTCTGCTTTCATTGCCGAGCAGCATCATATGCCATTTGCTCACACTGATCATTTGATACAAGTGTGTAAGAAGCCTTTCATAACTGCAATATTGCTAAAGGGGTTAAAATGCAAGCAACAAAAGCATCTTATTTCATTCACGAAGGAATTACTTACCATGAAAAACAAATGGAGGCCTATCGACATTTCAAAGACGTGTCGGTGTCGAATAAATCTATACCTGATTTCTGGCAGCCACCATGGTCGAGTGGTCTGCAGCCCGTGTTCTGTATCGAGTCTCTGCTTCATGTAGAAAGACCGCGGGTTCGAATCCGGCCATGGACACGAGTTGTTTCTCGTACGCTGCGCCGTGCACTCAACCCGCTAAGCACTCAACTCCCTGCCCATGAAGACGCCCATCAACCTCCCAGGATCGTCGCATGGAGCTCACCATCACCCTTACTCTTAGAATGTTAATCTTAAGAATTTGAAAAAACAATTGTACTAATGTCTATGTACTGTGTACTTGATTGGAAATAAAGATTGTTTGTTTGTTTTTTGTTTTTTGGTACTCTGCATAAGATCAAGGACGGATTAGACTACTCAAAATTCGGAATACTTTCTGATTTTATAACCAACCAAACTGTTCTGCCACACTCTTCCGCATCAGTATAAAGAATATTTTCACTTGTAAATCATGTCAAAAGAAAAACAAACTCGCAGAAAACAGACACTGTTAGGGATAGGTTGTTGGCAAAACAAGCATTGTGAAGGAGTAAAAAACCTGCCACGATTGGAAACCTAAACCGGAATTAGTATGAGATTTCATCAACGCAGTATGTCACCAGCGTAATGAAAAGCGCCTTGCACAACAGAAAAGTCATCTTAATGTCGATATTTGCGGTGCAAAAGAGAATTGGTAGAAGGATAAAGAATAAAATCATCCTTACCATCATCGTTTTAACTCATGTAAGTTAACTTTTATTGTTTTCTTATTAAAATAAGACTTCTAGGTTTTTTTAACGAATCTGTGTTTTTTGATGTTTAATCTAGGTTTATCTGAAAATTTTGAGTGGGAGCCTGCCCTGGTGGTAAGCCTAAGAAGGCAGGATTTCGTAGCATGATTGAGTGCTGGACGTGTAAGATGTGGGTAGATTTCGAGTCTTGCAAGGGCTTGACTGAGATGAGTCAGTGTGAGAGAAATAAATTAGTGTTTGATTGCTGGAAGTGTATGGTGGATGAAAGAGTGAAAATGGCTGATGTAAACATGAAGAAGGAGAAGGAGATTAAAAGGCTGGAGGCAGAGATTGTGTCTCAGGAGAGAGTTAGAGGATGAAAGGAAGCTGAAAGGAGGAGAAGATGTAAGGAGTAAAAGGAAAGTGGATGGTGATGTAAAATGGTGTCAGGCGCGTAATTGAAAGAGATGAACGGAGTAGAGTAAATGAGAAGATGAATGGTCCCTAGGCAAAAGTGAATGGAAGGAGGATGAGTGAAAAGAATGGAATAAATGAGAATGAATAGGATAAAATAAATAAGAAGATAAATGGTCCTTGGATAAAAGTGGGTGGAAGGAGGATAATTGAGATGGATGTGATGAAAGGTAAGCATGATAGAGAGAGAAGAATGCAAGGTAGAGTGAGGCCAGTGATGAGAATATGTGGAGATAGCATGGTTAAGAATGTTGATAGATATGTAAGAATGAGTGGAAGTATTGGATGTACAAGTTTAAGAGGAAAAAGATTAAAAGAAATTTGTGAGTATGCTAAAAAGGTGATAAATGACATGAATGAAGGCATGGTGATAGTACAAGGAGGTGGAAATGGACTGCTTGAGAATGGAAGTGAAGTGAGCATGAAAGAAGAATGTGGGAGTGGCTGTCACAAGTTTGTTGAGAAGACTGGCTTGTAATGAAGAGTATGAACTGTTTTGCAAAGAGGTGAATAGAGATTTGCATGAGAACATACTTGTTCTAAAAGCAGAGAGTGTACGGAAGCATGAAAGCGATTCTAGCTTTCTGGATATGGATGATCTGATCCAGGCTAGGTGTTTCTTGGGAGATGGAGTCCACCTTTCACAAGAAGGGGAGACAAAATTCTCCCAGATATTCATTTGGTGGATCAGGGCCACCCATCTCATGGAAGGTAGAATGGACTGAAAGAAAATTGATGAAAAAAGATTAGATAAATGAACTGGAAATGTTGTAAAGTTTGGATGCATAAATGTGCATGGATGGAAGGTAGGAAAGTTTGATGACTTGCAGAAGAATTTGAGAAGGGAAGACTAGACTGTGTAGGTGTGGTAGAGACTCAGATTCAAGATGGGGTGTGGTTGGTGTGTAAGAAAAATAAATATCAAATGATAGGCAAAGGTCAGTTTAAGTGAGTGAAGAAAGGTGGAGGAGTAGGATTGATTGTGAAGAATACTTTAAATGGAAAAAGGAAGAAATTTGTGTTGGAAATGAACTTGAGAGTGAAGATATTTTGGTAATGAGATGTGAAAAAGTGCAAGCAAATAAATGCATCATTCTAGTTGTGTGTTATATGACAACAATGGGACCACTAGCACAGGAAGAGACTGTGAAGAAGTATAAAGTATACCACACTGGTAAAAGTAGTGCATGAATTTAGCAGGTTCCCAGTGATTGTAATGGGAGACATGAATGGTCATGTTGGTAAACTTGGAGGGAAGGTAAATGAAAATGGGTGTAAATTGATTGATTTCTCTGGAGGAAATAAATTTGTAAATTTGAATGTCACAATAGGAAATGATTTGCATACATGGGAGAGTAAGGAATAGAAAGCAGAAATTGACTATGTGTTAGTGAATGTTGAAGCAAGACAGCATGTAAGAGAAATGTATGTGGATGAAAATCAATTTGATATTGATACTGATCACCAAATGCTTGTTCTTAAGTACAAATGGGGTGGAAAAGAGGTCATGCAAGAAAAGTGCAGTGTAAAAGAAAAGTAGCATTTGAAAGCAACAAATTGGGAAGAATTTGATGAAGAGCTTATAAGACATGTATGGAATAGAATGGGAATGTAGATGACATGAACAAAGAGATGGCAAAAATGTTGTATGCTACTGCAGAGCAGATAATTGGGAAAGTAAAGTGTAGAAAATTTTCAGGAAAATCTAAGTGGTTTATGAGAGAGATATAGGAGGAGCATATGAGAAGAAATATTTGGAATAAAAAACAATGCCAAATGCAAAAATTGTGTGAAAGACATAGGATTGCAGAAGTAGAATGGCAAGGTGCATGGGCTCAACAAAAAAAGGTAAAAAGAATGATATATAAGGCTAGAGTGAAAGATGAGAGATAAAAAGTTGAAAATCTCTGAAACAAGGGTCCAGATGGAATTAAAGAGTGGTATAATTTCATACAAGCTAATAAGAGAAGTAATGAAGTACAAATCCATGAATTAGTAGTTGATGGATGCAAAGTGAGTGATCACAGACAAATGGTGAAAGCAGTTGTGAACTTTTGGGAAGACATTGGTGGAATGAATGAGCCATTGAGAGATGAAGAACCAGTAACTTTTCAGATTGGGAAATATGATTTAAAAATAAAAGATTAAATTACGTGTGTGGAGATTGCGGAGATTGAAACTTTTTTAAAAAAGGTGAAAAATAGGAAGTAAAGTGGTCCTGATGAAATTCCATATGAGTTCTATAAGTATAGTGATGGGACTATAATTGAAATGTTGAGATGTTTATTTGATGAGATATGGAGGAGTGAAAAAGTCCCAGATGAGTGGAATAAATGTAATGTAGTTTTATTACGTAAGGGTGGACATAAGAGTATGAAAGAACGAAAAAATTATAGACCTATTGCTCTGGCTGACACAGTAAGATTTTTTGTGGAATCCTAAATGAAAGGATGAAACATGTGGTAGAAAAACCAGGAGTTATGGGGGAAGAACAGAATGGTTTTAGGAAAGATAGATGTGGTGAAGATATTTTGTTTGTGGTAAGTAAAATAATTGAAAGAAAGAAGAAGGAAAATAAAAGGGTTTTGCATTTTTGGATATTGAGAAGGCATATGATAGAGTAGACCGTAGGAGGTTGCTAGACGTGCTAGGAAAAATTGGTTTGTGTGAGAAGATAGTGAACATCATGAAAAGTTTGTATAAGAATACATGTACAGTATACTGGCTGTGAAATTTAGTGACAGGACTGGTGAGGAGTGTAAGGGGAGTGAGACAGGGTTGTACCTTGTCTCCCTTACTGTTTGGCCTATATACACAAGAATTAGCAGACCGCCTGAGAATGAGTTGTTTTGGACTGAAAGTTGGAGAGGAGAAACTGAGTTGTTTGCTGTATGCTGATGACAGTGTTGTGGTTAGTGAATCAGAGCAGGAACTGCAGAGGATGTTGGAGATTGTGGATGGATACAGTAGAGATTTCAAGGTGAAATTTGGAGGAGATGAAAGTAAAGTCATGGTTATAAATGGTGATGAGACTGACAGAGATAAAGAGTGGAATAATAGAGAAGTTAAGATAGGCAGAACCAAGGAATATAAGTACCTGTGATGTATGTTGAGTGAAGGTGGATGTGCAAAAACAAAAGGTGAGAAAGTGGTAAAAGCCATGCAGTGGTGGGAAAGACTGAGCAGTGTGGCCAAATATGGAGCAAATAAGTATGAATGTGTCAGAGGATTTTGGAAGTATGTTGTAGTATCTAGCATAATGTTTGGCATGAATGTCATGGCATGGAATAGAGAAAACCTTGAAAAGTTGGAGGTGGTGCTGAATAGGGTAGGGCGCTTAGCATTAGGCGCCCCAAAATGGACGGCTGTAGAAGGTATTAGAGGGGATCTAGGGTGTAGTCTGATTTCTGAAAGGATGGTAAAGGCTGTGTTGAATTATAAGGGGAGAATTGAGCAAATGGAGAATAAAATGTGGGTTAGACAAATTTTTAAATGGAATCTGAGTGAAAGTCTTTGGGAGAAAATTTGCTGGGGGCATGCAAGAAAACTGAAAATTCAGAAGACTATGTGTATTAGAATTTAAAGACCTATGGACGATTGGTTATTGAGAAATCATGGAGTGGGATTACAATCAGTGAAAGAAAGAAATTGAAAAACAAAAGAGTATGGTCTGAACAAATAGAAGCATAGTATGAATGGGAAAACTACTTTAATTTGGTATGCCAGTAAGAATCTACCAAGGTTAGAAATGTTTTATGATGGAAGTTTTGGCAGCCAACTCTTGTTTGCTGTCAGATGTAAGGCATTAAATGTCAATAGGCGTACATGGAGGTGGAATGAGGAGAATACATGGTTATGTCTGCAGTGCAACAGAGTAGTAGAGGAAACAGTTGAACATCTAGTGTTAGAATTTAGTGAATATGAACATGAGCAACAGAGCCTCATGGATGTGGTCCATGAGCAGTATGGAGAAAACCAGTGGAATGCCAGGTGTGTTGAAGAGAACTCTGGTATCAGATATCTTGTAGGACTGGATGAGGAATGTAACATGACTGTTGTCGATGCAATGAAAATTTTCATAGTGCATGCATGGATTAAGCGACGTTGATGCTGAACAGTCATTTTTTTTAATGTGACTATCTGCTAAGCAGGTGGAGCTATTTATGACAAACTGGATCTTCCTGTGATGTCCTCACTTGGCTGGTTCATTTGCATTGAATGACTCAGGGTGACCCTGAATTTCTTCAAATGACCCTAGCTCGGAGGAGAAAAACTCTAGGATGCCATCCTGTTGTATGCCTTTGTATTAGAGGGAATTGAAGGCCGTTTCAAAGGCCCCAGCCAAACGCTGGCCTTCAAATCTGAATTTAAATCTAATCTAAGGCTACGGCAAGTGAGGGCAATTGGAAAGAGGCACTACCTTGTGCAAATTAGAGACAGTTCTGGTAGTTGGTCCCGGGCCTCGCATAGGGACCGACGCATAGAAACTGCCTTGGCTAGACTACGGGTTGGGCATACAGGTTTTAGGTCCCAATTGTTTCGGTTTAATCAGATAGGTAATCCTAATTGCCCATGTGGTACAGTAGAAACTATAGAATATGTGCTTTTTTGTTTAAACTATTCTGATGAACCCACCAACCTAACTAACACTCTAACCTCTCGAAAAGTTCTTGCTTTCCTGAAAAATATATTAGGTGGCCCCCCTTCCCGTAAAATGTACAAAAATTGATCATAGAGGCTCTTTTCCGATACATGGAAAAAATTCACAAATTAGAAAATATATAGAATCAAATAAACACCTAAACAAAAATCCAAAACCAGAACCTGATACAGACTGGCTCAAAAATGCGTTATGCCAAAACTGATTCTGAATAGTTGCGATATATGGAAACAAAAATAAAGGCCAAGTAGATTAATGTTACTAACCCCAATTCTTAAAAAATAAAGGAGAGTTTTAGAACAGAGATGGGAAACACTCCTTTAAGCAGCTCTGATATAGGTCACTGTAAAGAGTTGCCACCTGTAAGAGGGGATGTTTCCTTAGTCTCTGACAAGCCTCAACTTCAATCCTTCAGAGATATGCCCTCAAGAATTGTTTTGAAATAACACTTTTGGTCAAATAAGATATTATTACCTAATGGCCTTAAGAAGCTCCAGGCTACACCATCCAGGCTGGACCTTTAGTACAGATATAACAACTCATGCGTAGCACTGGGTCGGGCGGCATGCCTTAGCAACTAATAGTAAACCTTGAAAGTGTTATCCAAAAAGAGGAAAAAATTGTGAAATGAAATATTGTTAATATTGAAAGATTTATAGAACAGGGAATAACAGAACCCTCGCTATCCTTTGCCAAATATTTGAACGTCTGTCTTTTTTGGAGGTTGGGACAAAGGAAACATCCTAAACACAAGGAAAAATTAACCTACCCTCTAACCTTGGGCTACATGGGCTAGTTTTCAAAGCCCCAAATAAACACAACAAAGAAGAAGAAGAAGAAGCTCTAGGCTGCGCCACCAGGCAGGACCTTCACTACAGTTATTTCAACTCATGTATGGCACTGGGTGGAGCATGCCTTCGCAACTAACACTAGACATTGAATGTAATATAAAAATAACTAGGAAAATAAGATTGTGAATATGAAATATTGTTTATATTGAAATATTTATAGAATCTTGAATAGCAGAATCTTTTGTTATCCTTTGCTAAATATTTGAAATTCTTTTTCTCTTTTGCAGGTTAGAACGAAGGAAACATTCTTAACAAAAAATAAACCTACCTTTTAACCAAACACTACATGGATTAGTTTATTTTCAAATAAATAATAAACACGATATAGAAGAAGAAGAAGAAACTTGCTTGCTTCCAACCACGCTTGCTTGATGTGGTTGATACTGGGTAAAATTTTTTGGGAAATTCGTATATGAAAGAATGAAACATGTGGCAGAAGAACAAAGAGTAATGGGTGAATAACAATGGATTTAGGAAACATAGATGTGGTGAATATAATTTGTTTGTGGTAAGTGAAACATTTGGAAGAGTGAAAGGGAAAATAAAATGTGCACTGGCTGGGAAATTTAGTGATGGGGCAGGTGAGGCGAAATAGGTTTGTACTCTGTCTCCCTTGCTGATTGGCTTATACACCAAAGAATTAGCTGTCTGGCTGAAAATGCTTGGTTTGGTTCTAAAACTTGGAAAAGAGAAACTAAGTTGTTTGCTATATGCTGATGGTGTTGTTAATGTTCTTAGTGAATCTGTGCAAGAGCCACAAAGGATGTTTGAGATAAGGAATGAATACAGTAGAGATTTCAAGTTGAAATTTGGAGAGATATAAGTAATGGTATGGTTATAAATAGTGGTGAGACTGACAGAGATACAGTGAAATATTGAAGAAGTTAAAATAGGCAAAATTAAGGAAAACAAGTACCTATGATATATGTTGAGTGAAGATGGATGTGAAAAAGCAAAAGATGAGTGGCAAAAGCTATGCGGTGGTGGGGGAGATTAAGCACTGTACCAAAGTTTGAAGCAAAAAAGTATGAATATGTTAAAGGAGTATGGAACTGTGTTGCTGTTGCTAGTGCAATGTATAGGATGAACCAGAGGAGATCTTGAAAAGTTAGAGGAGCTGCAGAATAGGGTAGGGTATTAGGAACCTCACAATGAATGGCTGTAGAAGTTTTTAGGGGAGGTCTAAGGTGAATAGTCTCTTGTCTGAAGGAATGATAAAAGCTATGTTGAATTATGAGGTGAGAATTGAGCAAATGAAAAATGAAAGGTGGGTTAAACCAATTTTTGAAAGGAATCTGAGTGAAAGTCTATGGGAGAAAATTTGCTAGGGGCATGCTAGAAAGTTAAAGATTCAGAAGTGTTTGTGTGAGAATTCGGAAACCTATAGATGATTGGTTATTGAGAAATAATGGAGGTGAAAGACTGGAGTGTAATTCCAAAAAGAAGAAAAAAGAAATTAAAAAATGAACAAATGAAGAAATGGAAGCATAGCATGGCTGGGAAGATCACCGTAAATTGGTATGTCCATAAGAATGAATGTGGATTGAAATGTTCTGTGATAGAAATTTTAGCAGCTAACTCCTATTTGTCATGAGATATACGATATTAAGTGTGAATTGGCACATATGGAGGTGCAATGAGGGGAATAGCTGGGTTTGTATACAGTGTAGTAGAGGACTAGACAAAACAAATGAGTATCTGATCTTAGAATATAGTAAGGATCAGTATGAGTGAAATAACTTCATGAGTGGGGTTTGTGAACAGTATGGAGAACCAATGGAATGCCAGATATGTTGAAGAGGACTCCAGTATGAACCATCTTGTGGGACTGGATGAAGAATGCAACATGATTGTTATGGATACAATGAAGAATTTTCTAATGCATGCATGAAATAAGAGATGTTGGCTTTGAGCATTATCGCCCAAATTAGATTGTGATTACTTGATAAGCATGAGGTTCTGCTTATGTCAAGCTGACTCTCCCAGTAATGCCATCACCTGGCTGAATTTTGGTGCGTGAAATGAACCAGGGTAACTCGTGAGGAATTATCTTAAACAAGCCTGGAATGCTGGTGTAAACTCTAGGATACCACCATGTTGTATGTGTGTATTTAGAGGGAATTAAAGGCCTTAACAAAAGCCCTCTCTGCTGTCAGCCATAATTTAAAATTGAAGTTAAATATGTGTAAAATTAGACATGAGTGTTCGCAATACTATGCCTGAAACTGACACTCTAAAATGCTATTTCATGTTGATCATAAACAAAATTTTTACTCCTTAACTTGGTCTTCTGTGCTGTACAGTTCTTTGTTTTTAAATCTGCAGCTCTGTGGAATCTATTTATATTCATCTGTTCCGTTATTGGAGCAAATTTAATCAGAATTAGAAATGAAGATGTAACAATGGTTTGGAAAAATTGTTCTACTCGACAGGAGCAACACTTCATAATCTAACCTCTCTTTGTCTGGTTGTGGGAGGAGAGTTTCGTCCAAGACTCAGGTGTTTGTATGGGCTCAAGTTTTAGAGTTGTCTCCAGTTATACTATGTCATTTACTGTTCTTTCAGAAGTGTGTGGAGAAATATTCATTCCCCTTTTTTTATTTCTTTGTTGCAAAAACCCATGTACATTTTTTATCAAAGTGCAAGTGTATTAAAAATTAACTTGTAGAGCAGGAAAAGTAGCTTGTTAGGTGTGTTTCCAGTTAACAAGTTTCAAATTTATTTTTGTGTTGCACAAAGTTACCTATCATAGGTTTACGGACTATGCTTCCTAGAATTATCTGTAAATAATCTTTCAAATTCAATATCAATGTTGGACAGGAAGCACTCCATTTATCATGTGGTTTTGTCTCCACTGAAATCATTTGAATTGCAACTTACTCAGATCCACTAGGTAAATAGCTATTACTGTTACTTTCATTTAGTTTCCCTAATTTTATCTTCCAGGATGCAATTTATTGACTAACAAACTTTCTATAGTAAATTTATTATTTTCTGTAGCTAAGTTTTTTTTCAAATTTTTAAGATTTGCGTCGTGCCTGTTTTCGAGAGCCATTTTAATTCAAATTTTGATGCATAATAATGCCTGTTTTGCTCAACCTTTCCTAGGTTTCACTGTGCTTATGTCAAATGAGTAACTCTGCAAATCCGTAATGTAAATAAGAGGAGGTAGAGTGAACTCTTGTTTTTGGAGAGAGTAACACTAATGTGTGATGTGAAAGATTCTCAGGGTGTAAATACAGGTAAAGTGTGTAGTTCCTGCTAGTCAGGATCAACGCTGTCACTCAGGCTTCAAGATTTCCTAAGATTTTGCTGCTAAATAGCCCAAGATCAACAATAAAATCTAAATATTCATAATTATAAATGGATAAGCAATAAATAATTCTACCTACCTTAATGCAGTCTTTTATTGTATTTTTCTGATATTTCATCAATGTTTTGGCTGAAGGATCTGGAGGTGTTGAAGGTGACAACTAAAATTTTGATGATATTTGTGTGTGGTATTGTGGAGAGTGATGGTGGGTCTGTGTTGGTGTTCTGCATTGTGGCTTGTCAATAGTGTGTCTGTAGATTCGGTAGGGGCTATTTTTAGACTGATGGTGTACATCCATGTGGTGATGGTGTCCATGTAATCTTGTACTTGAGTGGAGTATGTGTTTCCATTGCTGTGTCTGGATGTGATCTTGATGTCTACGTATGATTTCTGGAGGCTGTGGTATGTCATGCATGTAAAGATTTAATAAGGTGGGTGAGAGCACTAACAGGCACCAATTTCGTACAAGACAAAGAAACTGTAACAATGATCTACAAATAATACATAAGATCAGTTATTTCCTACGCTAGCCCAGCGTGGGTACCCATAGCATCGAAGGTAAAAGTAAACAAACTTCATACAATCCAAAACAAAGCGTTAAGGATCATCACAGGCTCAACAAGAACCTCACCCACAGTGCACGTGCATGCAGTGAACACAAGTACTCAACATCCAACAACACCTGGACATGAGGGACACAATCCCTAGCCTCTACCATCAACAACCCATACAGTCCCTGTTTTTACATATTGTATCACGCTCCCACACACAGAGCAGTAGCAATCACACTGCACAAATTCTACACAGACCTTCACTCTCTCCTCCGGTGCCACCTGTGAACGCGGGACAGGAAGGAAATTATAACATTGTGAAACACTTGCACACACAGAGCACTCCAAACCTGAAACCAAACATCATTCTAGGATACACTCCTCCAATCAACCTGGCAGAAAAAACACTCAACAGAACAGATAAAGTCCGTCTATTCAGGTTTAGATGCGGACACCACCCATCACAAGTCATACAACAGACTGGACCCTGTAACCTCGAACATATTGTCGAGTTTCCCCCCATGACACCAAGCACGTGTTGCTGCACTGCCAGGATCTGGCCGTGCAGAGGCGGCAACACGGGATACACACCATGACACCACTTTAGGAGGAACATGTTACGGTGGCGTCCTTTTTGCGTGATTCTTGCTACCTGAGCTGACAGGAGCTGGGAAACAACAACAACCTTAATGCAGTGATTTTTCGTCATAATCTTCCCCTGTTAGAGAGCCCGACGTTTGTATGTTTCTTTCTTCTCTTTCTATATTGTTGATAAATAGGACTAGTTTTTGAATCGTGAATTAATTTTCTGGTAGTTCTTATGTTATACAACTTCCAGGGGTTCTCAGCTTGTGCAGATAAGTGAAAAGATGCTGTTTAAAGTAGTCACAAAGTGTGACAAATTGGCAAATTTGATACTATTTAAGGCAATTTTTGGGTTGCACAAATTCCAATAAAACAAGAGACCGCTTGACGCACAGCGAAAGTGTTAAAAGCACTAGTAATTTTAGTAACTTGGTATGCTTCTTGCATTGAAAGGAGTAATTTCAGTACCTTGGATATTACATACTTGCATGAAGAGGTGGAGCAATTCTAGTGCCTTGAATATTACATACTTGCATTAAGAGATGGAGTAATTCCAGTACCTTGGCTATTACTTACTTGCATGAAGAGATGGAGTAATTCAAGTGTTTTGGATATTACATACTTGAATTAAGAGATGGAGTGCAGTAATCCCTTGTTTATCGCGGGTGTTACGTTCCTGGAGCACCCGCGATGGGTGAAAATCCGCGAAGTAGCAGCACGATACATACTGGTGTCTAAGCTGATGTTCTTTCTGCAATCAGTAATCCACAAGGCTAAAGCAAATTCCACCCATATTAAAATCTTAATGCAGGGTGTTACGACCATCTTTGCTGTTATGTTAATAACTAAAGTCGCTGTCTTGCTGAGATTCCCCTCGCCCTTCTTGATGTAGCGAACAGTAGATTCGTTGATGCCGAAATAACGGCTCATTCCTTTCTTCAGTATACCTAAAAGTTTAACCTTACTGCTATGGTCAACACCTTCCTTTGTCGCTTAGGCTCACTACCAGAAGCCTTAGAAGATGAAGAACGCGTAGGTGGCATTGCTGGGTTGAATTAACGCAACAGTGTCACAAAAATTAAACAACGCGAAAGACGCACACGTACTGATTGAATGGATCAGGCGAGAATGGAATATACTGGAAACAGGACTCGGATCTCGCATGCGTTGATTGCGCGCCGATCGATAATCGTGAGTCTATTAGAGCTCAGGATATAGAATACAATTCTGTGATTACTCAGCTGTCTCCCACCCATCAGCGAATCTGCTGCTCATATACATATGCTTGCCATAAAAACCTGCGATGCACTAAATCCGGGAAAACTGAACCGTGATATAACGAGGGACTACTGTAATTTCAGTACCTTGGATATTGTATACCTACATTAAGAGGTGTAATTCCAGTAGCTTGGATATTACATACTTGCATTAAGAGGAGTAATTCCAGTACCCTGTGTGGCGATATAGAACTTATTGCATGTTTTTTTTGAATTGTTAAAATATAAAAATGGAAATGCTTTGCCTACTCTCAATTGTACAATGATTGATTGACGATGAGTTCTTTTCTCTCTTATAATTTACGTAATCTTGGTTTCAATGCATGGTGTTCTGCATACTGTCCTTCCCATATATTTCAATTAATACTTGTAAATGATACAAATAATTAATTACAAGAAAACATAACATGATCGCACTTGGAGGGACTCCAATCTTCCGCATATTGAAATGTTAAAAGGTTCCCAAATTTTTTCTATGGCAGTCGTGAGAGGGATAAATAATACACAGAAAAATTAATACATGTTATTCTAACAATCACGGACTGGAAAATGTGAGCCATCTACCAAATTTTGGCAGATGAACCACAACATGATGTCCTATTAAACAGTTCAACTATCAACAAATCAATTTCATTCTTAAACAGTGCAAGTCTTTTTAACCGCCACCCATGGGACCTTCGCAGTTACCGGTTATTAAAAAATATCGTTATTCCAGGCGATCCCTTTAAAATGCCTTAAAACCTTATTTAAACGTCCTATTATATCACCCAAGTAATCAGAGACAATAATTCATAGACACGATAGACATCAAAAGAGAACAATATCAATTGCAAATGCCGGTTCAAAGGAATATTACTGTAGCTGAATAGTCAGGTGCACGCGGAACAATTTAAATCAGTGAACCGTTCACATCAATTTACGAAATTCATCCTGCCGCTAACTTCGATTACATTAACAATATTAATCTTATAATTTGTCTTTACACTGTAGATTCGTTACTGATGATGGGCTACGATGATTAACAATCAAAACAACACCTTAAACAATACCGCTAATTCCCCCCCCCATTACGGTGTTCCTAAACTCAACTGTATTCCTCACGAGTGATGGACTACGTCGACTCGCATCGTACCGCTGTTCGTAGCTCCAAAAGCCACCTCAGTATCTTGACATTACAAAATGACTCCCTCAATACACTCGTTTAAATACTAATACACATGTAAGCTCTACTGCCATTCATCGACGTGGTAATTTTCGTCCAATTCTCCCTTAATCACTTCTACACCTACTCCACCTATGCCCCTAGATCCTAGATATCGCTCTAGCTTCAATAGCCTACATCGCTACTGAGGTTTAGTTCGCAAGTCTCCCCTTCCTATCCTTCCTACCGTGTTCAATGAGCTTTACTCCTCCCACGTATATTTTCCATTTTTCAATCTCCCTATTTTGTCCACTAGTGTGAAGAAGGTTTCTAAACGTCTGTGATATACTGCGCCCACTCTGCGATCAACTTGAAAGTTACAGGATTGCGTAATTCTTGAGAGTCACGAGGTTTCTTCAATAAATATGCTCCTGTTTGACATCTACTTTAGCTACGTAAGCATACACTGCTGACTTGCTTCTATCCCGCTGTTTGCCTTATCAATTGTTTAGGCTCTCGCCCGGTGCTGCCTGCATGCCACAACTCCCCATGTGTCCCAATACACTCCTGAGACATATGACGCCCTATCAGATGAGAAACAGTGATACTTTGTGAGACACATGAGATGAAGCACACGTATCAGCGGTTTGCGGTCCTCGCGCCTCTCTGTTTATTGTTTATTTTGTGAGTAGACGGTGCTCCATCGCTCCACACTTGATACATCGTATGATACATACACCTAATACATCGCCCGAGACATGCAAACCTATGTATGTATCATCACACTTTGATATTACATATCTGCATTAAGAGATGAAGTAATTCCAGTACCTTGGACATTACTTGCATCAAGAGGAGTAATTCCAGTACCTTGAATATTATATACCTGCCTGAAGAGAATGGGCAATTTTATTTGCATAAAGGTCCTCCACTCATCCTACTACTACTGAGTTTTGCGTCAGGCACAAGATGACAGAAATGAGTGACTAATGATGATGAATTCCTGCGCATCAGTGGCTATTTTGAGATCTAACATCAAATTATGAATTATTCCATCTTCATTAAGGGGAAATCTTTTCATTATCTAGACAGTTAGTTGTACTAGTATAGGTAGTCTTCGGGTTACGAACGAGTTCTGTTCGTAAGCCGGTTTGGCACGTAAGTCGAAACCTAGGCCTATACGTCACAAAAATGTACTTATATACGTAAATTATATTAATCATTGATAACAACACGTGCATAAATATAATGTAAAACGTTTGGGAGCCATGAGAAAAGTTCAAACACGAGTGAAAATGGGGAAAAAACTACGGAATGTGAAGATGAAAATGAAAAGCTGCAATCCAACATGGTGTTCTGAGTGCGCATCTTCCTCGTTTATGCTTCGTGTTACCATGTATTCAGCCACACGAGCAAAACAACTGGTACTACGCTCTCTTGCAGAGCATGGATTAATGGGATTAATGGGCGCTTGTTCGTAACGACGAGTTGCCGTAAGTAGAAATGCTATAAACCGGGGATTCCCTGCACTTCAAAGTAACCAATGTTAAACTGTTTAAAAATGCAATCGTTTCTTAAGTCTTCACCCAGGAGCTGAGAAATAGCTCCTACCAATGTATATATGAACACTTACGTGATTATTCCTTTCGATCTGTATTATTCACAGAACACAGAGTGGTTGCTAGATTCTTCTTTGTTGCAGCTGTAGTAGTTTGTCATATGCCACCTGGTACTATCACCATGGCAGGACCAAGCAATGCCACAACATCTGCGGGGCCTGCAGCGTCTCTGGCAGAGAAGATGGAGACCATTTGTAACAATCTCGTAGGCCACTTGGAGCTTAGCCATAACTATGTGCGGAAATTCGTGGATAGAGAATGTCACGACAAAGCCCCTTCTGAGACCTTTAGGGAACGAGTTNTATTTTTCTGTAGTAATTATTTCGTGGGTGATGTTCTTCGAGGGAGGTGATACAGTCGACTTCGTTGCTTGCAGATTTATTATTGGACACGATCAAACTCAGAGCAGAAGTTAAGGCCAAAATCGAAGATCGAAATTGAGAACTTGCAATCTGTAAACCGAGACTGGAACTGAAACTGAAACCTGAAACTGAAACCCGTCAGGGAGACTGAAAGCGCGAATAAAATGGCTGTTCACTGGGTAACGGTTGCGAGGAAACTGACGGGCACTTAACCCATAGGCTCGTAGTTGACTATGGTGTTCTATAAACGAGGGTTACAATTTGAAGTTGAAACTACGATTAAAATTTTCACTTTAAATACTAGCTTCAAATGACGTGAAATAAGTATAAAAATTAACTCCAACATATTACTAAATTACCTTATATTTTTCTATCGGCTCCCAGATCATTCTAAATTAATTACGATATTTCCGAGGCAATACAGAAGTACCCCCACCAGAAGCGGAGCGTCAAAGAAGCTTAGAATAATAACTAGTTTTACGCAAATACAGTTAAATTCGAACTACACCTTGTCAGTCGCTACTCCTAAGGAACCAGAAGTGAGATATTCGTACGAGCATGAACACGATGGTAACCAATGAGTCAGTGCTGTTGACAAAAGGTACAACTTAGCCTAACTTAGTTTAAACTTATAGCGATCTTTAAATTACCGAGCCACTGCTGATAAGACGTTAGTGCGTCAGCGTCAGCTGGCGCAGACGCAAGATTTTACAAATATTGATTGGAATAGAAAATGTAAACAAATTGAGTACACACTGAGCGAGACGTATAGTAGGATACAATAATCATATTGTGGCCTTTCATATACTCAACTGCCGTGATATACTAAAGAGAGACTGCAAATTGTTGTCGCTACGGATGATCATATTGTGTAAGTATTCATTGCGAATAGAATCAGATGCAACCAACGAGCGACTTGAAATGCAGAAAGTAACTTTCTGTCATAAAAAATGCATTGTTTGTAAATTAGGCAAGTTCTTAAGAGAAGGCAATAAACGTACGTCGAGAAACGAAGGGCTTTGTTCAAGGTCAGAGTTAACAGCGTAACATGAGCTGTCTGTGAGGAAGTGAAAAGCGAATGCTCTGGACAAAGGAAGACAGAGTGAGTTAGATATAGGCAAGAGCTTGTTTTAGATCTCTAAAAGGAGCTCGGCTACTTCAATCCAAGTTAACTCTTTAGCTACGAGACGATTATGCACAAATCAGTAGGAATGTCCGGGACTTAAGCGTGCCCCGTAGGATAAATGATGAGGTCGTTGGAAGTTGTCTTTATTGACTTGCCATTACATGCCGTGATCTGAGAACAAATCACAAATTAAGTTTACAGAACTAATTATTTAACTTAAAATTAAATACGTAACATATTACTCGCCTGAAGTGGCACACATGATTAGCTTTTCAATGTGCATACCCTAGAATGTAGCTCAAAACATAATACTGGCCATTGAGGCTGACTGAAAACTCTGGAAGCTACACTGAAATGACAATGTGAAAATTGTGTGAACAATTTTCTTTTATGTTGGGTTGTGTAAGGCCCTTTATACCTACATTGAACACGTTATATGTTATGCATCACATTTGTTTAACTTAAAATTAAATATTTTAACATATCACTCATG
>VCRD01001789.1:0-23251 GCA_006783055.1 Trinorchestia longiramus
GTTAGACTGATTGGACGATAATTATTAGGGATTTGTTTGTTCCCCTTCTTGAAAATAGGAGTGACATTTGCGCGCTTCCAATCACCTGGAACTATCCCAGTTTCGAGTTGTTTTTTTTCTGTTTCACATTCTGTTGAATGTGCTTTTACTTTTGCCTAATCCATTCTTTCTTGAAGAAATGTCTGGAATTGCTAACAGTGCTTGGTGAACATTTTCGACATTTTCTGGTGCTCGTTCAGTACTCTTGCGGCCTGATCGACCTTTGTTTAGATTTAGGCTGGTTGTTTCAGTTTTGTAGTTCCTGACATTTTTCTAGATAGTCACCTTCGATGGAGAATTTCTTTCAGGGAAGCGCTCTTGAAATAATTGTTGAACATGTTGAATACTGTTGCTATCCAAAAAATTCACAACTATGAAGATTCTTTGTTCTTTTGTAAGTTGCATCTTGAAGGTTGTCTCATTGAAGGATAAAATTAGTGACATTAAAACATGACGATGTCGTATTTATGGGAAATTTCATACAAAACCGTATCCATGATATAACAAAGAATCCTTGGAAGGAGCAGTCTAACTGTAAAATGTGTATTTTAGATATTGTGCACAAACATGTTTTCAGTATCTCTTATTAAAAATAATGCTGCAAAAATTTGCTTTCAAATTTTCTCATGGAATTTTCATTACAAATAGAGAAATAGTGGACAAACAACATGAAACTTTCCAAATTTTACTAACTTTAATAGTTTTTGAATTATAATTATTTGAAATTGGGTTATCTTTTTTTGGGACACCCTGTAAATCCCAAACTCGTAAGTAGATCAGATACAAGAATGAAATATAATTCCAGGAGTATATAATAGCAGCACTGTTTCTTAAGGTACATTCGTTGTTAACTGAAACATTATGACATTGAGTAATGCTCTTTCGAATACGGTTCATATTACATTGAAGTAGACATATTTTAAATTGAACTTGACTTATTTTAAATTGAATTTGACTTGGTTTGAATTGAAGTAAAAATGGTGTAGATACAATGCCTCCGTTATCACTCATCTTTGGAGAAGTATTTTTTGCAGCTTTTTTATGCAATAGGATAAAGAGTAGTGTCTATCATTACTTGCTACACACATCTGTTTTCTCCGGGCTAGAACAACCCACCGCTGTAAAGAGGGCTGGTGAGCCACGTAAACGTCTTAAAAGCCACCGATGCCTTCACTATATCATTGGTCAGCTAACAAGCGCAACATTTCTGAAAACTAAAAACCAAATCTCAGTTTCAATGAACACAGCGAATAAGCTTCTCAACTTTTCTGTGTAAACTAGCAACAAAAAAATAATAAATTACTTTAATGATCTTATTCCTGCTTGATAATTCTGAATGGTGTTTTACAGGCATGTCAATTTCGACACGGCAAATCGAAAGCCTTTGAAATCGACTAATAGGTTCAAGTTCAAGCTCCAACGCATTTGTCATCGATGCAAGACCGTAAAGCCGAGCCTCGTCTATTGTTCAGTTGTCTGCAGGGAGCTCTGAGCAAACCAGGAGACAAGACTTAATTGACGAAGTTTCAAAGCAGAAAGTTTGAGTGTGCAGTTCTGACTACACACCTGGCTAAGCTTTCCAGATCTGACAATACAACGTCGGTATTGAACTTGCGGTCTTTCTATCTTTTACTTATATAATAGACCGTATACATCCATACCTCTATATCTCTTTCTCTGTGTGTGTCTGTAACATTAATTTTTATCCATTACTGGAATGAATTACTGAACTGAAATCAGGACGGCTATACATGCATTGTAAGCATTGTATTGTAGATACCAAAAGCACCAGATTACTTCAAAGTACGCCATTTTGTGCTGTTATTATGTAGCTTCCCTCCCCTACACAAGCATGTTATCAGTAGACAAGATACAGAATGGAAGTTCTGCATATGATCGTGAAAAATATTCAGATTCTGATAGTACCACGGGTAAAACTGAAAAATACATTCCACTATATAGTAACTAATTGACTAAAACAGGAAAATTTACGCCTTATTTACTGAATTTTTTTTGATTGATCTACCAGTGCACACGGGCTTTGCGAAGGAGTTTTCACATTGAAGGATCTGTCTTCGGTATCCACAATACAATGCTTACAACACAAGTATACCTCGCCGAATTTTCTCCAATCTAAATCCTTAAGAGCACGACAGAGAGACGGACCAAGCCAGCAAACAAGCAAGCAAGCATGTAAGCAAGTAAGCAACAAACTGTGTATTATTATACAGTTAGTTTCAGAATTAAGGCAACCAGCTTTGCATAATAAATAAATCATCTAATCTAATACTAAGCATGACCGTCGTGTGTTTATATATTTATTTATTTATATATTATTTATTTATTTATTTATTTATTTATTTATATGTTTCGTGCCGCTTCCAAAAATATTAGAGATCCAGAGCCTTATATACTCGAGTGCGCATCGTAGATACAGAGTTCGGTGGGATATTGCCCTATGATTCTGGTACATTGTACCCAAATATGACACGAATTGCTGAGTCAATTGCAGCAGTAGAAAACTAAGTGTCTTAGTTTTCACTAGGAATGTTGTCATTAAAGAAATACTCAATTAAAACGTTTATCCTTTGTAAATGTATATAAAACTAAATATATTGCATTGCGTTCTTATATGTAAATTTATTTAATATCTTTCCAACAGTATTTGCCATCATTTTTGATGGCACGAGTATTATCACTGAATCTCTGCCGTCATTTTTAATGGTTGGGTACACTAGTTTGATATAAGCGTTTGGTTATTTAAATCTTATATTATTTTAAAGGTAGTAAGATAATCTTTCTATTTTAAGTGTCTTAATTTTAAATTCATACTCTATATAATGGCTGTGGATCGAAATATCGTTATCAAGCGTGCCGCTTGTGATGCATTTGTAAATGGACTTAAAGCTGTAGTTCGTAATAAGGGTGGTTACATCGAATAAATGCAACACTGTATCGTTTGATTATTATTCACCTTTGAGTTTCAACCCTTGAAATCAAAATTGCGCTTTTGAATTTTCATAACCCAACCAAAAAGTTCGTTGCTTTGATTCTGAAACACACACTGTATAGTTAAATACACAGTTTGCTGCTTGCTTGCTTGGTCTGTCTCTCTATCACGCTCTTAAGGATTTAGATAGGAGGAAATTCGGGAGGGTATACATGCATGTATTGTATTATGGATACCAAAGGCACATTTTTCAATATAGAAATGGCTTCGGAAAGCTCACATACACTGGCAAATCAAGTAAAAAAAATTAGAAAAAAACACCTGAATTTTCACGTATGGGTCTACTAGTTTCTATATTTTCATGAAAAATATTTATTTTAAACAAAATAATTTCCTCTCAAATCCTTAATACATTCGTCTCTATAATAATTTCAAATAAGTCTAATCTATGCTGTGTAATTTCCACGGGAACGCTCTAGTTACAATAAAATATGCTTACTACCAGCGAGGAGCAATAGCTGTCGGGGGTATACAATACCGTCCTTTCATACGCCACAATTGATTCGACATCCTCTACGTCCTCTTTTTCCTACAAGTACTGTATGTCATTTCTACAGCTAAGCCAAAGGCCCTATAATTCTAGATGTGAAGGTGCCTGGTTTAATTATTGAGAGCAGTGAGTGGGTTCTCCATTGCAAGCCTTGAATCTGTTTTTTTAGTATGAAAAGACAAAAGGAATTTAAACTTTAAGATGTGTGAGCACTTATGGGAAATAGTACGGTGCGTTTTTAAAGTATTCAGTAAAAGGTGTGAGTGCGTGCGTTTGCCGTTAGCAGTACTGTAAATGAAAAAAAAAGACTTCTTGTATTTCTTCAGTATTATGTGTATCTAAAGAAGAAGATTAGTTATTAAAACGTACTCTGGTTAATCTAAAAAAAGTGCATTACCGAAGCTAACTCTTTAAATGAGATTAAGAGTTTCTAACCGAAGGTAATGTGATTTTTCAAGCACTTTTTCGTTTCTGGCTCCCACTTCACAAAGGAAAAATACATTTGTATCTATAGACCTGTTATTGCATGAATGAATCAGTTCAAAAATTTGTTTCTAGATTTCTTCCTGAAAATTCAAAATTTCGAATTTCGTAACCGTGACCGATTGTCAGAGATCCGTAAAATTCGGACATAAGCAGCATTTTCTTCAGCATAAAATTTTCCCGCTTTCGATTGAATGTTATCCAAATTTAGCACTCACGGCTCAATATTCGGAGAGATACTCGTATATTCTTCGACCAAAGGCTTACTACGGTCGGCAAGGCCACGTCTGCGCTTTGTCCACAATGCGGATTGCATGGACACTCACAGATCACACGTCCAAATACGCCACAGCCGTGCCATCTAATCAAGATATTGCGACCGAGAACAAGTATTTGCACAGATGAAGCGTCAGTGCAATCAAATCTTGGAGGCGATTACACCACGAGACAAATCATCAATTCTCAGAACTGACTCTAACAACTACGTGGAAAAAGTGTGCGTATCGAAATTGGAGTGGCGTGAAGCGTGTTCAAAGAGTCTGCAAAAAAAATGCCTGACAGATTTTGCATCCACCAGGCACAAAAGCAGCTTTTCTTAACCGTTTAAAGGGGCCACAGGCTTCTGACAGGGGGAGGCACGACCAGATGCTAATTCTACGAATAGTTAACCTATTGATGGGCAGGGGGTCACGAATGTTAAGCGACTCGGTGTATGGTGCCCATAAGCCATCAAAGGCTGAGAAACACTGCACAAGAGACTAGTCATATATCTACAGTCACTCATTGACTTGAAATTATGAAAGTTAATTCGTTTATCGAATAGAGCAGGGATAATTTCTAGAAAGAATCTAATCACCTGGAGAGATTCTATTTCCTCATATTATTCATCAACTCATCTACTGCACAAGAGACTTTCTTCAAATAATGAATACCTTTATTTATACACAGCTTTGGAGTGAGCGCTCATTCCGACTAAGAATTATACCATACAACAAAAATGCTTCAGTAAAATGGCCTTGCATGGATACGAAATCTCTTTCATCTCGCTCTGCAACTGTTGCTCGAGTTAGAATCCGGGATGAGGCATCTGCCTCCTACTTCTCAGGTTCCACTTCCCATGGGAGCCCTCGACGCAAATCTTTCCCTGACGAGCTGCCCTCCGTTGTCAAGACCTCATCCCTTGTGGCAGGGGGAACAGATGACCTTGAAGCGAGTTAGAGGAACTAATTCAGTAACACAAAAGACTTTGTTGCTATTGTAGCTCTCAAAACTTTGAACATATGTGACCTTAGTCAAAGAACTCATTCTCATTTGGATTCTTTGAACAATGGTCATTATTTCTTTGTGATGTGAAGTCAAATGTTTTATGCAGTGCACTAAGCGAGACCATTTCTATTAAAAAGGCTTGATATATTTTCTCGAAGCAGAAATTTTCTCAGCATTTAGTTTCACTGGGCATGTATTTCGATGCATACAAAATGTTCTCTATAAAATCAAATAAAGTTTTCTCATAAAGCCAAATTACTTGTGAGAAATTATGATATAATTATCAAGACAGCAATAATATTGTACGTTCTACGGCAAAAACTGCAGAAAATTTTCTGTGGATGTAATAAAACAAGTGCATGAATAATGTTAAACGACTTCGAAAGAATTCATTCTTTCTCATCATTGGATTCCTGTGGCATTTTTTTCAATTCGCCTGTTACAAAGAACTTAACTTGGAGGTTGAAAGTTCTCGTGATTAAGGCAACTTTACGACCTTTGCAAGATCAAACAACTCTGTTTACTTGACAAGAGATAGTAAAGGAGCTGCGAAGAAATAAAGTTGAACGCATCTCCAAACAATTTCGTGGTAAGACTGATATGAATCTCTGTTCCTTTGCAGAATGACGCATTGTTACGCATACATGTTCGGTCTGCAGAATGGGGTGCACTATTACGCACAATTACTTCATTTAAAGAAAGCTGTAGACTATTTTGCATACTCACACTTGTTTGATCTGCAGAATACTGTAAATTATTAAGCATACTACCTCGGTTTGTAGAATGAGGTTATACGATACATACTGCTCGATCAAGAGAATAAGATAGATTATAAAACATGCCTGAATGATCTACAAGAAAAAATTGACTTTTGCACGCTCCAGCTTGGTTTGCAAAATGATCTAAAGTAAGGTACATACGCTAACTCAACCTACAGAAAAAGATGAATTAAAGCATGTTCGATGTACAGAGAGCTCCATGGAACTGCATACCTTGGTCAAACGTATAGAATGAGCAACATTTGCCTCAACATGCATGTGCGAAATTTTTTGGCCATTTATATTTAACCTATTTTATGGTGAGATTTTTCTTTTGCTGAATTCTACTCCTTTTGTTCACTGAAAGAGCTGTAAACTCTGTTCTGTTCCTAAACTTCCTTTGATCGAAGAATACAGTGCTTATCCTAGGCTGAAGTTTTCTATACACGATGTTTGACACATCAAAATTTGGAACACGAAAAATCTAGCTCATTACCTTAAGGCCTTGACTTGTTTATGAGCTTTACTTGATCATGTTTTTCAGTTGAGTTGGATCATTTAACTAAGTCAAATGGTAATTCTTAGTTATTATCGCTTTCAATTTTCTTCACACGTTACTGCCGGACATTTGATTATATTTTTTTATCACTATATGTATTTGCGCTCGTTATATAACTATTACCCTAATAGTTTTGAGAGAACTTTTTTAATTTAGCGTGATAGAAAATTAGAAATGTTTGAATAAGAAGTTGTTCATGATGGGGAAAATGTATACAAAAGTGAAAATATACCTGCTGTGGCACTGCACACTAGTCACGTGGGTAAAAAATTACAAGGAACTTCTAAACGATTGTAAGTATTACAAATACCTTCCCTCATCTTCAAATGTGGGGACCGATACATTTGTATGGAGCCTCTTAATTGAACTGGTAAATAAATAAATATTAGCACAATTGAGCACAACGTTGACTGGGCGCAATTGATGCTAAGGGACGCAATTGATGTTAAGTAACATGCATGCTTTGATAAAATTGAAATTGTAAATTTAGAGGATTCCTGTAATCAATGAAACACTCAGACATTTTGCATTCTCTGTGCAATTTTCGATGCACCATCTGCAATCTTAGTAAAGGATTTAACGACTTTGAACAGCGGAGAAATATTGTCTCAGAAAGCAATCAATTTGTATAATTTGCAATGACATAAAAGATCTTTTAAAATAAACCGATATGTCATGGGTTCAATGGTTGAAATTCAAATAAAAGTTTGTGGAATTCAATAAGCATTGACATTTGACAATACTTTATTTGATATATTTCGTTTCATATAAGTTAATCTATTACCGGATACCAATGCGAATAAGTCTACGGAATTTACTGCTAAAATTTCAGTTACTTACCTCTCCAAAATGTTAGTTTCACGCAAGTAAAATAACAATCACGTTAATTTTAGATATTTACGTAATGTTTTGCGTAAATAAAACAATAAATAATACAAATATTCCTCAATATTACATCGAAGATCAATTTATGTACACAAGAAAATAACTTTAGAAGTAGTTTCACAGCGTATGGTTTTTTATGCGTAGGATTGAAATCCCAATTGAAGGTTTATGGAAGTCGTAATCTCACCCTATGGGGCCCGCAAACTTTCCACTCCCAATCTGCATGTAAACGAACTCTGTCGTCTCATTCAATACTAACCCAGTTATGTTATTTATTCTGTTGTAACACTTGCTTTGCATATTCCCAATACCCAAAAATAAAAAACTCATTACTCAATTGTAGACCCAATTATTTTACACAGAATTGTAACACGAAAGCATCAGGAAATTAGTTTGTTAAATTGCCATGAAATATAAATTTTTAAACAAATTATACTACATAATCAATAGGTAAGAAATTCAGTGATCAATTTCTGGCATTATCTTATTTACAGGTCCATAACTCTGAAGAACTAAGTCTAGATATCCGACATACTGCTTCGAAATCAGACACCATTTTGCTTTAATACGTTAGATTTTCATTACATATGGTTCTATTACCTTCAATATTTCTTTCTAAGTATTTTATATGCCTACTATACTTTCAAATAAATGTTATAATGCAGAATATGTGTTATGTTGCGCATTAACACTATTTTCTTTGCGAGAGTTATGTTCATAATTGCTCCATCTGGCAATACCTTTTTGGATGAAACTTCTGTCTGTGAGTTGTTGTCCTTGAAACAATGTTGGACTATGTAAATGGTTGCTGTTGGATGTCTTACGAACAGTAAAGGATAGAGGAAAATTGTTCACCTATTTTTAATCAACATGTTTCAAATGTCTGAGAACGCATGTTGGATACCGATATATCAGTTAATTTTTGTTTTACGTCACATGTAATGGTACCATCATCTTACAGGATGCAGGGGACAAATAATGTTTTCTCTTGCCTCAATGAAATGCTCTTCTTCGAAGAAATTTTTTTTTGAAAAAACATATGATCGTCTCTGTAGACTCTCTAGCCACTTTTTACTCGATGAAGCCACTCCTATTTCAATAACAGCCTCGATACGCCCTCGGAACCTACTGCAGTTCTTGATGATGACTTTTCTTGAAAGATTTTCGAAAACCACTTCGATACGCTCGATGAATTCGTCGTTGGTTTTGCATGGGCTTCTGTTGGTGTTCCGCTCGACTTTACTTCATACAAAGAAGTCCATTGGATTGAAGTTTGGTAGCTGTTGGCTCAAAGTTATTGTTGAAAGCAAATTATTAGCGTCGAACCTTCCTGACAAAGCTGTCGTCCACTTTAAGCCACTTAGCAGTACCGGAATTATGGTGTCCGGCATGAATTGACATCAATACTGCGTGTCTTTTACATAGATCTGGGAATTTAAACTTCACTACCGATGCCATGAGTGCACGTGCCGACAGTACAGACAGTACTAATGACCTGGTTCAATTTTCACCCGTTGGAGAGTAAAAACCTGGTCACAGGACTTTCCAAAGAAAATGAGTCATTTATCCGCCGCATTCTGTAATTTCAGCACTTGCAGTTTAAATAACTACCTTAGATTTATTCTTAAAACATTACTCATACAATTGGTAATATTGCAATCATTAATTTCTTGTAATGCTGACAAGAACAGATCAACTGTGTTCTTTCTTTTCTTCCTTTTCTTTTTTCTCCATTAAAATAGACCCCTTTCATAATTATAAAACTGTTTTGTAACAACGCTGATGATTAAACTACAAACTGGTAATAACAATGATTGAAGTTGGCTATTATGTTCGTTAGTGCAAACTATTGAAATTTGTATTGAAATGCCTTTGTTTAGTACGAAGCTTGTTCACTCACCATGTAGCGGTCGAGGGCTATGACGACGATGGTGAGGGTGGAGGAGAACACGGCGACGGCCTGTAGAGTTCCTGCCGCTCGACACGCCGCGACTCCTAAGGGCCAATGCTGTGTGACAAGCTCGAGCAGCGTCAGAGGCATTGTGAGTACGCAGAGCAGCACGTCCGACACGGCCAGGTTGAAGAGAAGCAAGTTACGAGCTGTACGTAGGGCAGCATTGCGAGCCACAGCAGCCACAACCAAGCAGTTACCCACCGTTCCCACGATCATGAGAACAGCGTACGCGGTAAGCAGCACTGCAAGACAAGCCTCAGATACGCGCAGGTTGTTCGTGAAGCGGTCAATCACAGTCATGTCAACATCCCAGGTCAAGTTAGCGAAGTGCTGCAAGTCCAGCAAGCTCGTTATGTTGTCGCCTGCATCAGGCTGCAGCAGCTGTAGGTAGTGCAGGGCTTGCTCTAAGTGCGGGTCAGGAGGTACAGATGGAACAGAAGTACTCGGTTCAGACGCTAATGAATTCCAAGTTGAAAGAGTCGAGAAGTTGTGTGGCCGGAAGAAAATATCTACGTAGGATGAATCTGGATGAACTTGTGACAGGAGAATGTTCGTTGGAACGTTTGAATTTGAGTTGCTGACGCCGGTACTGCTGTTCTTAGACGCACCGGCGATGAGCTCAGTTCGGGCCACTTTATTCACTCCAAAAAACATGGTGATAATGTGACACAATAAACTTAGTTTAAGTTCATGCAATGTTTGGAACACACTCACGCCATCGGATCTGCTTGAAAACAATTTCAAAAATATTCAACCATTACATTACAACCATTACATTTTGCCAGCAACATAATAATGTCAATGATACAGTATTTAATGACTCCTAATGAAACAATACGTGAACAATTTTTCAAATTCTACTGCACAATTTTTGCTTTGACAGAGCTTTTAACCAGAAAACCCGTGTTTAATGGCTACATGGAGTAGCTCATTATATTTTTCGTAACATTTTGTAATTTGCAAAAAGCACAATAGTTGATTATTGTTTTATCATTAATTTATGTTAAAAAATTAAAATTGTGCAAAAGGTTATTAGTTTAAGTCCCACTAAAAAGCACTGAATAACTTGTTCAGGTGTCGAGAGCCCTTACTCATCCCCGTGAGAGCAACAGATGAGAAAATTATCAAATGAATTATATATTCTTTGCACAACATCTGTTGTGCATGCAAGTGTAGCAGTATCGCTGGCACAACCGTTGGAAAATTTCTCATATATCAAGATACTATTTTCGAAATAAACATTTTTGTTTAATTTTTGCAGTTGAAGTGTACTACCGGTGGTAGTGGTATGCACGCGTGCGCATTCGCTGAGATTCAGGAAATTACATAATTAAATCACAGTTTCTATATACTATGCATGCATATGTATTTTAAATAAAAAAATTTAACCATTTCTAGGTGTTCACCCATGCCTGCTCAGTTAGATATAAAACATACACACCCGTTATTTCATTACGAACTTCAATGAAACGTTGTAATGAACGTTAAAAATTCTCCCCCAGTAATTTGTGGCAAATTTTTTAATGCAAGTAATAAATGAAAATAATTTTTAATTCGTAAGCCTTCTCAACCAATTACTCTTGAAATTTTCGCACCACCAGACATGAATATTTTATAACTTCATTTTTTCAAAGAATTTCCTATTAATAAAACTACTATGGCCATTTTAGTTAAACTATTCGTATTTCCAAACAAAGTTAAGGACTAGTTGTTTTTGCAACATATATTTTAGATCCCATTTAATAAAAGTAAGCTAGAGGCAGTTCATGTCATTCAACGTGTGTTTAATCCATTTCAAAGCAAGGCACATTTCAGACGCAACACATTTTTGATGATTGTATTTTATACAAACACAGCTTAAATCTCTGGTCTTCACACTAGCACATATTACTACATCATTTGTAGTTGAACAATTAATTTCAATAACGAATTAAATTATAGAAACATAATGCACTGGGTGGGTCATATATCTGTAAGAATAAGTAGGAGATATAAATGAGCCCAATGGTCCAAAGAAAACACAATATATTGGAAAAATACCATCGAACGATAAATTTATGCTTACAATTTATTCAATGTGTCCTGACTTGGCGTTCCCTAAAGCATTCACTGGGTGAAAACTGAGCTTTCTTTACCTCTAATAAATTAGATCCAGCAGTGAGAAGAACTATAATACTTTCAGATAGACAAAGCTGCTACGATTGGTCCCCATGCTAGTTTCCTGATAGATAACAAGTGTTTTGAGAGCTTATAATTCTCTAGTGACCTGCCTCAATAAGTCATCTTGCTCAGCTGAGTTGTTTATCACGAACCTGCAGTAAAATTCCAGTAAAGCACGCAGGCTTACAACGTGGATCGCAGAAAATAATCAGCATGTCAGTATATGTACAATCATTACAATTTCTTCTCATGGGTTAAAAATAGTCTATCTGAAACTCCTCCCATTAAATTTACGAATGTGAATTGTTATCAAAATCATGAGGCCACTTTAAGGTCATCTATTACATGGCCTTATAGATGCCGTTAAAAGTATGAGGTAGCCTCATACTCTGAGTATGAGGTCATCTAAAGCCAAGATGAAATGAGCATTGCTTAATATCTTAACAGCTTTCGTTACGAGTTTACACCATCATTATTGAAACAAACTCTCCCGTTTTCTCTTATACTCGTATCTTATAATAGGGTAATTAGCCTTTTTAGCGTATTTCTCAATTATATGAGCATTAGTATTAAAACTATGTGGTATGATCTACAGTTATTTGTTTAAATTCTGTGAGAATGGATAGTTTCACAATAAAAAACGACAAATCCATCCTCTAAACTTCAAACATTAGGTAGCGCAGAAAACTGTTCCACTCTGAATACTTTTGCACTCAAATATTGCAGGAGCATGTGTGTAATTAAAAGATATTTTTATAGGCCTCCACTTTCTGAAACACAAATCGTACCGGTGCGCCGACTGCCTCTAATCGTCCTGAGTATCTGAGTGGCGAATCATCAGCGGTGTCGTCATCAAGGACTTGTTGCTGGCATGCTTTAATGAATACAAAGGCTTTCTTTCATTAGTCTGCATTTAAAATTAGATTAATTTTAGCTTATTACTCTATTTTTTAGACAAGATAGACTTTATTTCTTTTATTAACTTTTACCACCACACGAGAGAATCGATTTATTTTATTCACGCTTATTACTAAAAACACCTTATTTGTTGATTCACCTTCAAAATTTGAAAACTGACCATTATCTTCTTTTCTTCACTCTCGTTTCATCACATGAAAGAGCAATGAATCATGCCAGTGACCAGTACTACAGTTTGTTTTGCTGTAATTCGTATTGCTCATTCCTCATATTGTCCGTTTGTATAACAAGCATGTCTAGCCACAGTTGAAAAACTGTCAAAATAATTTTAATTTTAAAATCTTACAAAGTTAAATAATTAAGCATTAATAAAAGTTACGTTCACTTTTCAATCTAACTTCGTGTTAATCATATTTAGCCAAAAATGTAATTTGTAAATTGAAATTACAATTAGAGTAATAAATTATTGTCCTTCATTACAGCAGGAAAAATCCTCTGAAACAAAAGATATATTCGGAAAATGTTTTTTGCCTGAGCAACTGCTACTAATGATGACCGAGCATCTCTAGTCTGAAATGCAGTGAATAAATTTAATATTTGAGTATGAAAACTATGCCAGGATCCAGCAAAGAATGTTGTAGAATTTCAGCGAAATTCTGGACACTCAAATTAGTAGGAAAAAGTTAGAAAATAGTCTAAATTTCGAATGCATTTTATGTTCAACAGAACAATGCCGAAATAAAATCTTATAACCAGAAAGCGTCTACGATTCTCAGAAAATAATAAAGTTTGGATAATACAAAACAGCTCAAGCATTGTTCTAAATATGCATAGTAATTCGTCTTAATGCCCATAACACTATCGCAATATTTGTCTCCAGACCATCGCCACTTCTCCTCGGTAGGCCTAGAAGTGGGAAAGCTAACTGCTTTAACCTAACCTCACCATTGTCGTCTGAGGACTGAAACCCACGGTTGCCAGAAGGTTTTCGTGAATAGTACAAACTTCCGAGCTCAAAACGTAACAAATTCGAGAAAACCGTAACAAATTTTCTGAATTCCCAAATAATTGCACTATTTTTCATATTAATACTTTTTTATGCGTTTTCCAATGTGTTTCTAAACTCATATTATGCACCTGTTGAACATATTACTTCTGCATCATGCCAATTGTAAAAAAAATTTACATTATAAGTTACATAATATAATATTAACAGAACATTAATCAAGCATATGCACTATTTGCATTATTTCACTATATTTTAACACATACAAAAATCATGTTCTGTTACTAAGTTCATTTTCTTTGCATATAAAGGTAGAGGAACAAACATTTTTGTTAACCATTCAGAAAGTAGTTTCTTTTTCAGTGTTGATGTAAAAATTATCTTTTGTTGAGAACTTAATTGCTGGGAGGGCTCCCAGTATGTACTGCAAGTGTCAGCAAATTCAAATTTCGAATACAAAAGAGGGTAATACAAGACAGGTAATATATTTCCACTGCAGTCTGTGTTTTTTCTATAATATCTAGCGGAGAAAATGATATTCAAAACATGCACAAAAATGAGGCAATGGGAGAAGGCTCTGCATTAGTTTGAACAGTCATTGTAACGAAGACCATCACCGCCTGTTTCTTTCAAACAATTCAAAATTTCACTGGTTCTTTTTTATGGGTCTTCTAAAGTGAGTTCCTCTCTTCTGGTTTTCTTTGTTTTTATTATATTTTTAGGAAATTTTCAGTGAAGGGGAATATTCATGAGTGTTTTCCATATTTTATTGTTATCTGGATCAATTGCCTGAAATGTCTCATTTGGCAAAAAACTTGACGAAAATTTGCTTCATTAACAGTACATAAAAGTTCAAGATCTTTATCCATAAGTATTCAAGCTCTTAGACAGATCGTAATTTTTCTGGAATCGTCTAAAACTAATCAAGTTTATGCTGTTACTTGCCGCTGCCTCGGCTACTCTTGAACTGGTCAAATGCAGCAGAACAAAACCTGTTTCGAGTACATACTCTGTACATATATGCGTTTGAAACGATTCTCTGAAATTCCATTGACCCAAATATCAACTAATACGTAAACTAATTTTGAATGTTGTAGAAGTAACAACTTCTGTTTAAGTCGTAACAAAAGTACAACATGAAGATATGTAGAAAAAGTAATACGAACATAACATTTAATACGAACGTAACATTTCTGGCACCTCTGATCTGAAGTCTGCACTAAAGTCCAACCGCGAGATTGCCAGATGCTGAATGCTCTTTATGGCCAAATTTGATCAAAGAAAATGCCAAAAAAGGCCAAATTCACATTTTTTATATATTATAGCAAAACATGGTTATATAATTTTAACTGGACAAATGAAAATGATAATCTCGTCTTCCTCAATATCTATTTGAATAAATATCAAGAAAGCCACCTCATTTGCTTCATTTGGATTTTTCAGTGAAGTGACAAAGAATTATTTGAATTCGACGCTGCTGGTCCTTCATCAGCCCTGAGCGTGAATAAATGTATAAAATTAAACAATGAAACGTTGTCAATGATGCTAATCTTAATCATTGCTGAATTCTCGATGGATGCACGTAATGGACGACTCAGACACAACTCTCTCGTGCACTCCTTATTTCGATCTTACCTTGTCTCCTATCTCATATACCTCGTCCCAGCTCATATACCTTGTCTCCTATCTCATATACCTCGTCCCAGCTCATATACCTCGTCCCAGCTCATATACCTCGTCCCAGCTCATATACCTCGTCCCAGTTCATATACCTCGTCCCATCTTATATACATCGTCCCATCTCATATACCTCGTCCCTGCTCATATACCTCGTCCCATCATATATACATCGTCCCATCTCATATACCTCGTCCCAGCTCATATACCAGCTGGTATGTCTCATATCTAGTCCATACGCTCCGTCTTTTAGTGAGCTTTCTGACTTCCCACGTATGAAGTGTCGTGTTAACTCTGAGCTGTGAGCTAACTAGTAAAAGTTAGCTCACAGCCAGGTGCTGGCCGCTATTTGTATCCTGAAATAAGAGATGAAAAAGAATACATTTCAGTTCTCAAACAGTAATACTGCGTTACGAAATCTTTCGTTAGGAGAATCAACAGATTTCCCTGGCAAGTATACAGGGAAAAATTTACTTCCAAGTGCTGATGATTCGTTAGTGATATAAAATAATAAATCGAAGCCACGCAAGAATAATTTTAAAGCATCTTCTTTTCAAAAAAAAATTACGGAATGTGAAATTCTGTTTTTATTTTATTTATTGTTAATAGGAGTATTAACTTAGTAGAGTGGCGTTGCTGCTTGCTTTGGGCTTCTTAACTATTAATTTCACATTTGCATCAATAGTAATGACATTAAAAAAATTCAATATTGGAATTACAAGAAAATTGTTGTAGGGCATCGAAATTTAGTTCTAGGTGAGATGCTTTAATAGGATCTGAAAAATCTAACCTTATCGCTTTTATGATTAAATATGCACTAAAGATAGTGAAAAAAAATTCCAGTGCAAACATTACAATTTGGATGATGCAAAAAAAGAAACAGAAAACTAAAATGTACAGTGAATTATAGTAATTTGTTTCTGACATTTGTTCGCTGGCAGACCATAAGAGCTTATACTGTATCGATGGAAAAAGTCGTTCTACCCGGAATATTGCTTCACCAGTTGGGAATTTTTCAAAATTGAACTCTTTTACCATATGCTTCTCATCGAAGTATTTTCCCTCTGCAGTTTTTCATTCCTTTTCAGGTGTGGCATGATTTCAACTTTATGAACAAAAAAATACGTCATGAGGCCAAAATCGTCGGAAAGCCCCAAATTTATAAAATGTAGCGACAGATGTTAAAAGAGCAAAGTTGACACCAGAAGTTTGAAGAAAATATTGACAATGAGCCACGTTGGGAAAAATTTCACAGAAGCCGTTATTCAAGGGAGTGGCACCTCGTCATGTCTGCCTTTTTTTAACAGTTCTGTTGTGATTTTAATGTGGCTGTACTAGAAAGTTACGTTGGTTTATAGTTTTTTTTGTTGTGAGGAGGGGTAATTTGACACGAGCAGGACTGGAGGCAGAGGTTTTCGGAAATTCTGAGCTCCAAGACTGGACGAGTAACTTCAGGGTGAAGCAACTGGCCTCCGGGAGTTTGAAGACGCCTGTGTCTCATGTTGCTCGAGCTGTTTCACTCACATCAACAGAAAAATTTAAAAATATGGTTCCAACTCGGTAAGCATTATTTCCGATAAATTTCTCATGATATGAAAAAACTACTATTCGAGCTCAATTAATGAAGTATCATCAATGTTTCAGTCCAAACGAACATGTATGGCATAAAGGCCGCGCTACTGATGCCCAATCGTGAAGAAGACTGAAGAATAAAAACTGTTCGTTCGGAGGTTCATGACCAGAGAAACTACACGAGTGGGATGCGAGACTTCTTTTCCGCAATAAAAACCTAGCAATTGCCTTTAGAATTGTTTCTAATAGTATACTAGTTATTAAAATTTTACTTCCTCTCTTGTTCCTCAATTGAAACTTTAAAAGACTTATTATTGGCACCTGAGAGAATTAAGTTAAAGGAATTTTAAAATGATGATATAATACATAAATTTTCAGTCAAAAGGGTGAAAGAAGTTAGTACTAAAAGTAATACTTGAAGTAGCCACTTTTTAAGAACAAACGCAACGCCAATTTTGCAATCTAGGTGAATGATCTGCAACCGAACATCTCGTGCACAATAGCACGGTGCCAACATTGAGAAATTCAAATATTAATAGAAATAAAACAAAATTTTGTTCGAGGAGCATTTCATCAGTGCGAATCACGAGAAACTTTATTATATTTGGCCAGAGTTTATTAAGTCTATCTGCAGGATCCATTAGGTAAGTTTTTGACCACATGGTCACTGAAATTATAGATCGAAACCCCAATTCATTGTCGCTGTTCATCATCTTAATGAAAATTAAACGTTATTCATAATATTGGAAACAAATTTCTGATACATTTCACTTTCGTTCGAAACATACTTACGTTATCAGGAAGAAGTAACACTCCAGCATTTCGCCATGGGAAGTATACGGATTCACTTGCATAATTTTTGGGAGTAGCATAAAATAAAAGATTGAAATCGGTAGTACATCACTGAGCATCTAATATCTGTTCAACGTTATAATGAATTATTTACTTCCACCCCGGCTAGTTCACTTTATAGAGAACCATCTCGGTGGAAGCTTATCTAAAAGATCCCATTATCAATTAAGGGTAGGAAATGAGCTTATTTGTAGTGCTTCTAGCATTTAAATTTTTATGCTATGCAAACTTGAGCAGTAGAAAACTTCTCTACGAGTGGAAGCAATGAAAAGTTAAAACGTTCTGCGTAGCTCAAACAATCAGCAGGCAATCATTGCGTTGAATTTTAACGCTGTAATGTTCTTTAATGAACAAATTAAAGCCGTATGTGCTTCAGAGAAGCCCAAATTATTTTTTAATCCGATGATGCAATCCCATCAAATCAAACGAAAATAATGATTTAACATAACATTCTTTGTGATAATTTTGACTGGAATGATCATTTAATTTCTTCTTATATTTGCAACTGTTCCAAAAAACTCAAAAGTTTAGTGATTTTTATTGATGACGTTTCAGCACTTCGATTTTTTATAAGATTTTCTACACTTTTCATCAAACCGTTGAACAAGAGATCAGTTGAAGTTCATGCGACAAGGAAGAGGAGAGGGAACAAACTACAGAGAGAAAATACGGGAGGTTAGAGACCATGTCCCTCAGAGAAGGTAAAGTTCAGTGAACACTCGGTACAACCACTGTGATTAAAATTCAAGTCCACTAGGAGTGCAAAAAATTATCAAAAATTGGTGCTTGGTGTTTTAAGGAACTTGAAAGAAGTAAGTTAACAAACATCCTAACCTTTGTTAAATATTTATTTGTAGCAGTAAAACACACACACAATATTTAGAATTTAACCTTGATTGGGACCTTATCCTGAATGATAAATTGCATACATTTTTGGTCTCATTATTTCTTAATGAATCAAATACTGTGATCAAGATGTCAATACCTTACACGATTTTAATCACTGATATACGAGTATTAATTGGAAAATTTTCAAGTGTATATTTCTAATTTACATCCGACATCGAAATGTTTTCATGATATTTTAAAAGTTGGTTCATTTTGAGCCGGATGTTTCGTTTGTACACGTGAAACAACAATTGACAGAGAGTAAGGCTAGAATCATTAGGCACCTTCCACCTCCTTCCACCCGCGCACGCCGGGCTCACGTGTGCCATACGGCTCCAACAACATGTTGTCTACAGAGACAAACACGTCAAACTGAAACCTATGATAAAAACGATTATTGATAGCTTAGGTAGTACATGTAAGCGATATAATGAATACAATTATCTCAAGCACAAACCTACCACTCGAGACGAACCATGCATTTCTTTTGCTTAGTCTTAATATGACAGTGTTAGTCCGGGTTGGATTTATGTCCATTTATTGAGTGACACTGAACATGCTGACCCTAGGAAAAGCAAACATTTTTAAACATTAGTTAGTACATACAGATGTTCGTAATCTAAAGAGTTTAGAATTTTGAATGAAGAATAAATGCTTGGTTGCACATTTGGTACAGTACTTTATTTCAGAGTTTTTCTTTTCGGTCATACGTACATGAGAGAGTGCAGATGCAGCATTTTCATCTTTAATATATTTAGACGACCGTCCTTATTACTAACGTACCCTTTAGGTAGTAAAAATAAATTGCACACAAGCTCGTCTCCACAGAGGCTGAATAATATATTTTCCACTATCCATGGCCACTAAAATAAGTTTTGTGTGCATTGTCAGTGAGTCGTCACAAAAAAGTTAGTACTGGGAATAATTCAAGCAACTTGAACCGACTTTTCGAAATAAAGTTTCCCAATCAAACAGAGGATTTTCCTCCCCTTTACTTCATATTATGAAACTTTTTGCAACAAAAAAAGATCAACTCAAACTTAATGACAAAGACCCACTGCAAAATATAAATGGTACAAAAGCTAAAGCGTCGTATACAGTAGAATTCCTCACATCAGGACAGTTACACCGTCTGGGCATGAGGACGTCCGGAAGTAATGTGGTGGTTCGATATATGATTAATTGAGACACTGAGTTCTAAATATCATCTTTTTTAAAAAAGTGTAAGAAGCGTTAGCAACATAGAGATGATAAATGTAACAGTGATGAATTAAAATATATTTTCACAAGTCCAAAAAATAATAATAGAAAAAACTTAAACTGCAAAATTGTAAATATTTACGTTAATAGTACATGTAGTAAATGATAAGAATGAATGCATTTTGAAATTCATTATGCATGCTTAAACATATAGCAAGTTCATAATGAAGTTTTATTCTTTAGTTTCATAGGTATTCATAGCATCTTTCACTGTTTCCCTTACTTCAGCTGCTTTCATTTCTTTCATTTTTTAATTGGTAAGCACCTTTGAAGTGATCTAGCATGAATACATTCACTCTTGCTAAAAATTGTTTTTTCCATAAAGTTCACAACTTGCAACATTGATTTTTGTGTAGATTCCCACGTAATTGATTCATCATTGTTTTGTTCTGAAAAAGTAGAGCTGTCAGAATATTCTTCGTCTGAGTGTGGCTCAGCATTTTTTTGCTCTGTGGAAGGAGAAGTTGAAATATCCTCTTCATCTATCCATTCTCTAAGATCATCAGAAGTAAGGGTTTGAAGCTGATCGCCCTCAGGAATTAGTTCAAGTGTCTCATTCATTATGAAAGCTTCTTCTGCTGACAAAGATTTCGAAGTTTCAACGATATCACTATCAGTTTCACTTGCATTCCTATTTTCCCCATGTATGATAAATTCTTCCATGCCCTTGAAAGGGTTCTTTGTTTCACAGTGTTCCATGATTCACTCAATAGGAAAACAGCATCCTTGATGTTAAAATTTGTCTGAAAATCTATAGGTTTAACGTTTTCCTCCAACATTCTCAGCATAGAGTTATTTAAAATAAATAAATCAATAAATAAATAAATTTTCTGAAATGAAACGTTTACAATCAAGAAAAGCATTCATATAAACCACAAGAGCATAAAAGGAAGACATCTCCGGTAATTAAATTGTCCGGATATCATGTGTCCCGAAATTATATTGTCCGGGAAAATAGCTGTCTGGAAATAAGGACTTTTACTGTATTTATCTTTTCCAAGTTGGGGTCTTCAGTTCTAAGCTCACTTAACATTCTGAGATTGTCTTTGTGTTGAATTTTTAAAGATCTGCAAAGTCCTGGAAAGTGCAACATCGCATTCTTCCCTCAGCAATGAGCAGAATATACCATGGAAGTTGAACTCTGAGATGCTGAATGAATCCTGAAACTGAGTTTCCCTGTTGATGCAAAACGTTTATACATAGTATATGAAATAGTATAGTTCCCTGATAGTAGTATAGTTCTCTGTTGATGTATAGTATTTGAAATTCTGCAAGCGTAATATGAAGCAGAAACTCAGCTCGAGTTTCGGTAAAACTGTAATGCAATGTAGGCTTACAAGAATATTTTTGTGTAAAAAATTCATGCTACTGGAAACGAAAAAATTACAAACTGTTCGAAAATTTCAGAGGCGGTAATATTTATAAGAAAATGCACCACTTGAATTAACTGAATTCTGAAATTTGTTACACAAAATTGAATCGAAGAGTTGGACATTTGAATCGGAGTAGGATGTCCGAATCAGCAAGTACAGACGGTACACTTCTTTGCTGACAAAAGATCCATGCCAACGAAATGCAGTTGATTATGTATTTTCAGTCAAACAAGGGCTGTTTTTTCAATCTTCAAAGAGTTATATAAACTAGACGAAAGTTACAGACGGTCATTTCCCATCAGCACTTATATAATAGTGGCGATATGGAAATAAAATAGAAGCAGTACATCAATTCAATATTTAGACGTGATTTGTATTTCTTTTTTTGAGACCAAAATGAGCAGATGTTTACACATAAAAAAAAATTCTACACAATTTTTTGCCTTATTAGCTAGGAATATGCTGCTTATTAATTATGGTAAACGATACCAAGATTTGCAACGCACAAAGAAGCATCATAACTGTTTAATATTCACTTTTTTGCAAGTTATCTGCAATGCATTCCAAACTGCGATGAGAAGAGTATCTCAGAGAATTAATGTATCGAAATTCACGTAAGTTTAACTTTCCTTTTAGATTAGAAACGTAATCCTATTCGTGTATTTGAATACCCTGGATGAGACTCACTGACCGAAAAATAGTGCACATTGATTACAAAGAAGATCCTCTTGGGAAAAAGGCTCTAGCGAAATTAATCGCGGAGGATTTAGATTTTTCAACCATTATGGCTTGCAAGAACTGATTTTGCATTAGTATGAACACAATAAATGCTCACTGTAGAAGCCTCTTTTTTACTGATTTCTTTCTCGTTCTTTATTCACTGAAGATCCTTGATAATCGAAAACTGAGTAGTCGATGGCATAAAATTTAACTTGAAATACAAGTTCCTTCGTACGTACTCTGGAGTAGTTTATAATTTTTGCGTGCAAGACAATTGAGTTAAGTGAGAGCCACCTCGTCGTCCTTCTCTGCAGCTAGTTGAAATGAACGTGAACTTCCCTATGTAGTGTAAACACTAATAATGATAACATTTTGTAAGGCAAATGAAGCTTTGTCACGAACAAAATTAAAAGGACTGCTTGAAATTTCCATTTAGTCAATATATTAAACATAATCGTAAAAAAATAGTACTACTTCAAATATTTCGTGCTCGTTGATAAAATTATATTGAAACACAATTTACTATTTACATCGTACTGTTTACTATTTTCATCGCTTACTTATGAGAACAGGATTGCTTTTGAAAATTAACTGTCAAGTCGACTGCGCACAAATGATCGGGAAATGATATGAACACATTACAGTTCATAATTATACATAAATACCACAATAAAACCATTATAGTACACAGTCTCTAGATTTGGTTACCACACCTTCCATTAACTTAAGCAAAATAATTACTCCCTCTTAATGTTTGCATAGTGAGTGAATAAAAATTCTAATTTTTTAGGTTATATGTACAAGGTCACAATACTCTTTTTACAGGACTCCACATATCATAATACTCTTGTTGCAGGACTTCACTGATTACAATACTCTTGTTACAGGATTCAACATATCACAATACTTTTATACTTTTGTCACAGTACTCAACAGATCACAATACTTTTGTTACAGTACCCAACAGATCACAATACTTTTGTAACAGGACTCAACAGATCACAATACTTTTGTTACGGGACTCAACAGATCACAATACTTTTGTTACAGGACTCAACAGATCACAATACTTTTGTCACAGGACTCAACAGATCACAATACTTTTGTTACAGTACTCAGCAGATCACAATACTTTTGTTACGGGACTCAACAGATCACAATACTTTTGTAACAGGACTCAACAGATCACAATACTTTTGTTACAGGACTCAACAGATCACAATACTTTTGTTACAGTACTCAACAGATCACAATTTCACTTTTAGTCTTATGAGTACACACCAAGTCACAGACAGGCACTCAGGCGTACCTTCATCCTCTATAAAATAGTGATATCCATTCCAGCTGGTTTCGCTCTACGATCCATTTCCCTTTTCCATCG
>VCRD01001789.1:23585-34125 GCA_006783055.1 Trinorchestia longiramus
CTGTCGTTAATATATCTATAAAGGGCTGGTTTACCAACTTGTTAACGAGTTTCCCACCAATGGTATGTCGATTGGCTCATAGCGCTTACATTCGGGCAATGAGCATGAAGATGTTAGAATGTACCGAGTATTTTTGATCTCGCCTCCGTTGATGATTCCCGGTCGAAGTGCCGACAATAAATCAAAAATGGATAGCAGCCACAGAACTTTAATTTTGCAAGACATGCTAGTCTAAACACTTGTCAGCACAAAATTTAGACTAAGCATCAATGGAATCTGTTTCACCGTCTTGTAATCATTTCAATTCTTATTCCTAAAGCTTTCTATTAATTGAAGAATTGTGCATTGTTCTAGATAGGGATTCTAGTTTAATTTGTGCATGACCTGTAAACAAATTTTTACTATCACTGGCAGAAGCCGCCCTGGCTTGCGTACAGGATTTTCTCAAACAGTTACTCAAAAACTGAAAAACTTAACGCCGGATGGAATAAAATAAAATAAAATAAGGCATAGTATCGACCCGTATGGCTCATTCTTGGGTCGCTACCCAAGTCCCATGCCGTCTAAAGTAAAGGCATCAATCACACACGTACACCTCAATAACGTAAGCCAATTAACTCACGCACAAGCATTTCAGTCACGTACACGGATCACAATCATACACTGGCCCAGAAGTTAGGGACATAGAATTAGTACGTGACAACCACTTTAGACAGTGGTTGCACAGTGCAGGGTTTCAAATCCGTGGCTGCGAGACTTGCAAACCAACTTAGCTGTTGGCACCGTCCACAGCCGTGGTGACATGTGATATACTTTTGCCCGTCGCTCTTGCACGTACTTCAGCTGATTTATCATTTTTGAGCAGCTTGCAACGTGGTCAGGGCAGCAGACGCTCAAATATTTTTTTGAGGCACCAAAGTAATTTCTGGCTCATGTCTCCACCTCCCAGACGGTCTCGTGTTCTTTGTGCTTGAATTGACCAATACAACAATGGTTGGACCTTTGCTAAAACAGTAACAATGGGGCTCAGAAGCTATTCGATCTTTTAGACCTTTTTTCATCGACGAATACCCAATATTAACTTGGACAGCACCAGCATGCCTGAATCTCTGATCAGTTTCCATGTTTTTTGGAGCATTTCATGTACATAATAGAATGTTTAAGGTTGAATTTAGGCGTTTTCGAACACTTTTTCGTTGTCAATAGTGGTTCATAATTTTGAGGTATTTATTTTGTAGACAGAAAACCAAATTAATATAAAATATCATACCAGTCATACCTCATGCACTCGCATATCATATATCAATACTTTTCGTTTGCATTGTTTCAGCAAAAAAAAGTTATTCTAAAAAACCTATTGTTATGAACAGGTCAAGGAAAACTGTCATTCATTTGCACCTAATGGTTAAAATCTTAACTCTCCAGGGTTGCTGGGTACAGTTGGTCCTTTCAAGAGTGTTTCATTTCATGGCTGCAATTTGTGATGTTGTGCGAGCAACGTCATCATCAGGTATTGTAGACGGCAAATTTTAAAAATTTACGTGAAACCTACAGACGCTAAAGCTGCCGCTGTGACAACATAATTTTCTATAACAGTCTAGCAAGCACATTGTGTTCTTAGCCATGTAAGTTAGGCAGTAATGGTGTTATATTTAAAGAGTTTACAATGTCGTATGATATTGTTTTTTAAAATGCTTACCGAGCACTTATATAAACAGTTCCAACGACGGTCTTGAGAAACTCTAATAGACCCAACATTCAAGATACGCAAATTGCGTTCTTAATGTGCTTACACTGAACTATCTTTTAACCAGTTTTGCCTTCACTAAAAGTGACGTTCTAGAAAATGAATAAGAAGCAGGGAAGTGAAATACCGTTGAAGGACTAAAACGTAATGCGTGAAACAATGTCAAAACGTTGTCAATGGATATACAATTTTGGTGAAAACGGCAGAGCACAATTTATTAAATGAAATCAAGAGCGTTTGCAACTGTCATTCAGCATCAGCCTTCGCGTACCGTATTTTGGTCCAAAAGCTCAGATTGATTTTCTATTTTCCGAGAACTAACACTTCTTGCGTCTGAGGCACAGCGCTGAAATTAAATTGGAGCAGTTCGCCAGAAGTCAATTTGTTCAATCGTCTTTAAAAAACTTCAGAAAAATATGTGTGGTTTTGGTAGTCGAAGTGATCAAATGCACATTCATTTTTGTGCTGTGAAATTTGTACAACTATGATCAAAGATTATGCGGAAAATTAGTGCATTTGAAAAACTTTACCTCACACAAAATTCATGGCTGCACATAAAAAATTCTTGAATAATCATTACAGCCACGCATTGCCCACGTGTTCTGGAGCAGTTAAATTCTGTAATTGTTATGCGCGAAGTCTCTGGAAAGTTAATTTATGTAACTATGAAAGAAAATAACTATTACGCAAAAATTCTCATGAAAGTTACCTAGCACATCTAAGCGAAAAATACCAACAAGTAAATTGACAAAATTCCGCTTTTCTCCATTAACCAAGGACTACTATAACCAGGACGTGCATCGCCATGTAGCTGACTACGGTAGCGGAGGCCAGTTCACCGAACTCAGTTAACCCCCATCTCTCACAGTACGAACATTGTCGTAGTCTGTCGCTCGGTTTGAATTGGACATTGTTGTTTGTTTTGAGGCACATTGATGCATTTATAAGTGGATACTGTTTGTTTACAAAGTTTATTGCTAATTATATGTATTAAAAATGCCGAACAAGTGTGGGGTTGTGTGAACAAGTAAAATCCCTCCCAGTATCTTCAATGTGCCTGCTTCATGTCTGCCATCTCCAAAACATGCATCTCACCCGGCGAAAGTGGAAGACCAACAACTGAGGTATTTTCTTCAGAAGGATAAGATTACTTCATTTGATGCTTTCAAACCTGAACGTAACCTGCAGAAGCAGTATAAGAACTTGATTATTTCAAGATCGAAAGAAAGGCTTGTGTGTTTGTTCATGATCGACAACTTCAGTGAGTGCAGCCTGTTTGTGATTGTCGAAAACAAGCCCACTTTGTGTTCCCCACTAACGCTCAGTGCGTTCAGGAACGGCATTAGTGTACCACTGTTTAAGATACTTCATCCCAACAATGGTTTGAGATCGTATACGCAGTCCGACGAAACTGTGTGCTTGGTTATGAACTATGTATGACATCCCGTTTGACAAAACGATTCAAAATGTTGTCACCCTTCAAGCTCACGCGTCAGCCTATGTCGACACCGAGAAGGAGAAGAAGTTGATATTTTTGACGTCTGTTGGTACTTTTATCACAGAAGCAGTGTTCCATGGATGATTATTGTTTTGCCCTTCAATCATACCCGAAATGTAATTATGAACAGCTCAGAGACTTCTTGGTGCTGCCATGCAAACGCAAGCTGCAGTACATCACTTCATCTATTCACAAGGACCAGGTGCTGAGGGAAACATTTGACAAAGTCCAGACACTGCAACAGAAGAATGTGTTTCTCTTGGTAGATGAAGTACAGATTCGCCCACCTGTTTCAATTTCTGGTGGGTTGCTGAGTGACATGGCCTAGGCCCTAGAACAACCGAGACTGTAAGGCCACTTCTATTCTAATCACTAGGTAATTGCAGTGCCACAGCCAAGCATCCTCTTGACAACGAGCGTGTCTGGTTTCTCCTTTTTGACACAGTACATTTGCTAAACAACTGCATCCGCAACAACTGGGTCAGTGAGAAGGGCCAGAAAATCAGTCTTGACAATGAAACACGGCATCATTTGCAGACGTCAAGGAACTGTACGAGTCAAAGAAAGGCAGTATTCTGACGACTACTACACTCACTCAATATGCTGTCACTCCCTCAAATTTGCTGTCAACCCCTCAGAGAAAGACTAGCAGAAGAAAGCAGTCCTTCAGACTTCTGTCAAGAAGGCCCGGTTGGCTGACTAATCGCTACAGTTTGGTAGGCTTTTGCTTCTATGTCTGTTTGTTTATATGCGTGAATATTATATATGTTTGCTTGTTTGCTTTGGAAAAGGTTTGCCTATAACCAACTTGTAAAGTCTAAAACTGCATCAACTCGGCTTTCTATAAAGTGGCCACTAAGCTCATACAATAATACATGTTAGGTCCGGTTAAAATTGGTATTTCAAAGCATTACAGTGCTTTAAAGCATTTAAAATTCACTGTAAAACCTTGTTATCCCTTCTATTGCTTGAAAGAAGTAATTTTTGATCAATTTGTCCGATAGAAAATGTTATGTTACTATGAATGCAATGGCCTCCGCTACCGTAGTCAGCTACATGGCGATGCACGTCGTGGTTATAGAAGTCCTTGCCATTAACTTATTTAAACATGCTCAAATTAATGCTGGAAACCTCACAGTATATGAAAATAAATATTGAAATCATTTAAACTGCAAAGTTTTTCAGGCACTTTTGAACTCACACGATGCTTCTAAAATGAATTTCTACTTCATTTGATTTTCTAGAATATTTTTCAATTCATGTTATTTTATTCACACTGGTTTGAATGCAACAACTAGCTTTATTAATAAAAAATTGTTCTCCAGAAAAGATTCCGGCTGTTACGTGAAGAGTATGATCATTACACTATGTACAGTATACTACTGTACAGTCCTTTCTGATAACTCTTGTGCAAGGGACACAAAGTATCATATTTAAGGAATGCCTTTTTGTGTGGACAAATAGGGATAAGAACAAAATAAGACTCAAGAAATTTAACAAAAGTCCACCGCCGTTCTCAATATTGAAGAATTTTAAAAGAGAGGAAATTAAAATTACGACAGCCTGTATTAGCTTTAATTCTAAAATTAAGAGTTTGTGCAATGCTTGCTTTTAGAAATTTTTCTACACTTTTGGCTGGACGGAAGCTACACATTTGTCAATGGTTGAATAGAGTGAGGAGTAGAAATACGAAAGCTGCAGCTTTGGGAACGTGGGGGAACCGATGACGTACAATGACACGCAACCGAAACATGATAGGCAGAGAGGGTATGTAATTTCAGGTGTACGCGAGAGAAAAAGTATGATACGAGACGTAAGGGGCGAGACATAAGAGATAGAGGCGAGACACAAGGACAGGTGTATATAAATTTCAGATGAGTGAGGCTTGTTGACGTGAGCTCGAAACTCGGACACCATCACGTGTTTCTCAAGTAGGTTGATGGCACACGGGTCAGCCAGATACATGGCATTTGGAGATGATATTCCAGAAGTAGAGACTTTTTTCTCGTTATGCATGGTCAAGTTATCTCTCTTCACTCCCAGATGCAGCGCACTTTCACCCCAATGAACTGCCCCACTTTCATCACTAATGAGCTGCCCCACTTTCATCACTAGTGAGCTGCCCCACTTTCATCACTAATGAGCTGCCCCACTTTCATCACTAATGAGCTGCCCCACTTTCATCACTTATGAGCTGCCCCACTTTCATCACTAATGAACTGCCCCACTTTCATCACTAATGAACTGCCCCACTTTCATCGCTAATGAACTGCCCCACTTTCATCCCCGCCCAGACGGAATTGAAGAGGGCCGCTATTGACATCCAATCGTGCGGAGTTTGAAAAATATGTCAAGTTGAAATGTTACTTAAAGATCGCCAAAGTTATCCGTGGGCTTAATTATTTTTATGAACTGAAAAGACAACAGCAAACTCGAGCGATTTACTGATCTAAATGATTACACACGCCGATGATCTATTACATCAAACTGAAATATTTATGAGCATTTTCTGTAACATCAGGAGTTGAACAGACGAAGTTTCTGGTGGTAGAAAACGTGCGTTAAACTCCTGACTGGCAACAGGACGAACAATTTGACACTCTCGCTGCAACAGTTCGTAAGATGTCCCTTGTATTAGACCTGACGTTATTGACAGACTCTAGAAACATCGAGGGGATGTTGTCATTGTTTTCAAAACGTAAGAAACCTTTATTTCTGGGATTAAGACTAGTTTCTACTGTTAAAAAAAGTTCGAGGGTCCTGGTCACTTATACCCCCAGCATTTTGACCTAAGATACAAACTGAGAATTTATCCATTTTACTCATGGATAAAAATTGCTACTCTCAACTTAACATTCAGCGTTGAATTCAGTGCTCTAGCTATTGATGTTATTGAGACCAGACTAATTATGCACATAAAACTAACTGAGGACAATTGAAGTATAAAAGTTGATTACGGATGATGATTTTGAGCTCTGATGATTTATTTCTAGTTATTAACATTTCCGATGAAGAGGTTGAAGATTTCACGTTTGCAAAATTAAAAGCAAAATCGTAAGTCTTAGAGAATACGCAACTTACACACGTTATCTAAATATATAATAAACGGTGAATCTCCATCTCTCTCTCTCTCTCTCTCGCTCTCCTTCTCTCTCTCTCTATCTATCTATCTGTGTGTGTCCGTCCCATCATTTACTATCTATTACTGAGGAAAAATTATTGAATTACCATAAAATACGCCATTTTTCACATTATTGGCCTTTTTCTCCTACACCGCCATGTTATCGGTAGATAAGATACACAATGGAAGTTCTGTATACATTCATAAAGATATTCATGTTCTGATAATACCAGGGGTTGAATTGAAAAATGAATTTAATTTCATAGATCTTCAATTTTACCACTTTTATGCTGCAGAATTTCCATGGGCACTATCTTGGCCATGTTATGGGTAGATAAGATACCGAATGAAAATTCTATATATATTAATTAAAAATATTCATTGAAAGCACAACAATTCGTCGGAAATTTTTAATACGTTCGTCGCTATAATAATTTTAAATTATTAAAATTTAAACCGTGGAACTTCCACGGGAAATGTCTAGTGTAAAATATTTGACTACTTAAAGTCACGCAGAATCCCGGCTGTATACATGTGCTGAAATGATTTCTGGACTGTAAAAAAGGGCCCAAAATTTCACAAAGGTAATTGCATAGGAATAATAAATAAGTATTCCCTCTACAAACATTACAGAATTAACGTTTTTTGACAAATTTAAGTTTTTAGATGAATGCATTCGTGGCATTTTATTTTCGTTGTGAGTAAATCTTCAGTGGAGCAACGAACAACATGTTTTTCAAATGTTGGGTCAATAAATGTTTGCTCTGTTTTATACATCCTTTAAATTCGTAATTCTTTAACTAATTATTCATTTAAACTGCATGAAATAATTCTTCATAATCTCATTGCTTTTTTTAAGTATCGAATTCAAGCGTAGAAAAACCTTATAGATATTTAAATAATACCTACAGTTATACGATAGGTAGTTGAGCAGCTTTGATTTTGATATTCAGAGTGGTATGCTAGAACAACACTCAATCTCTTCTTCTCATTGCTGTGCGGCTGAAAGAGAGGAGTCAGTCAGATTTTCACATGTAGCATTCATAAGCCTTCACGTTACAGGCAGAGAGGATCCTAAAATGGAAGGTAGAAGCCTTTACGAAGCAAGCAGACAGCTTTACGTTTTACGTATAGAAACCAGACCTAGACGCATCAATCAAAGGATATTCCGTTCTGTCATACCACTTCATTATCAACTCTCTGCTCAACTGATTGTACTTCATCCACATACATCACTCGTGCTAGCACTTTCAACTTGGGATTATACCTCGCCCAATATAGCATTGGCCACGATACATTAGACGACCTCGAGTATCAGGCGATAGAGCCTGTACAGAGCAGAAATGCAAGAGTATTCTGTCTTAGATGTGATGCTACCGGTAAGAAAAAATGCCTTTACTTCTTTGCAATACTGATAGATAATGTATCAGTTCTGGTTTCCAAGAAAAAAATATGATCTTTCAATTAGAAAACTTATGGTTAGCCTGCAGGAAAGAAGAATGAAATAAGGGCCGTAGAAAAATGAACTGTAAAGAGGACCATGAGCATAAACATCAAAAAATTTGGGGGAAGGCCAAAAAGTAATGGAAATAGTAACCTCGCTACCCGAATGATAAGAATTGTGTACAACCTGTTTGATTATAGAAAATATGTAATCCTCTACCACGAGATTTATTAGTCTATTAAAACATATTCAAAGTACCACTTTCGTGTCATTTAGTTTTCGAGTTTCAAAGAAAAATGTTCAATCATTTATAACAGACTAAATGGCCATTAACACTGTCTTCGGTTGTCGGTAGCAAATTATGTATACGTAGTTAGCCGTTGAAACGAACGTCCATAAACTCTATTAATTATTATGAAGCTATCAATCATGATTCGCTTTGTTGCCCCATACTAATCTTCTTACAGTAATGGGATTCTTAGCCTGTAAGAAATAACTACAAACAACCACTGTCCACATGTTTTATTGCAGGAGCTTTTATATCACAATGCTTCAGTATCATTACTAGACATCGTGTTTGGGTGACAGTGATGATATTACAATAGAGAGATGGCTGCAAAAACTCTTCTAAAGATGAAAAGTTTTGAAAAGGAATCAAGCAGACGTCTGAAAATTTAAAAGACATAATTTGCTAAATGCTTTGGTTTGGCAAAATTTGATTGCAACAGTTCGATACTTTGGTATTGTACTTCAAATATTTCTCAAAAGTCTCGATATTTCAAAGCTTCAAGAAAAATGAAAATGCACAGAATTTTTTTCACGAATTAAATAAAATTCAAAGAGACTGGCGGATGAGTTGACCTCCATTTTGGTTTCTAACTTGAAAGAGAGGGATTTTTGTATTGAATCTCTACGTGAGAGGAAAAAGAAACATTCAGACTTTTCGGAAACAATAAAGGTTTGTTGTCACACACTATGGATTTTTCGAAAAACGCTGCAAAGCAATATCTTCGACCAAAATACTCGATGTAATTCTATGCAGATAGTAAACAATTGCAATGTGATGCAATGGTTAGCTAATGGAGCGTTTATCATTCCTCGAATGATTAAAAACATTTCGTACTGTCAAGAATTTTACAGCACCCATGAAGATGTAAAAGTTTTAAAAAACGACTTAGGTTAACCATTGTTTCTAACTCATTTATACTTAGCTACGATACACAATGAATTGTACAACTCGCACATCATTCATCGTAGAACTAACATGGAATACATTTTGTTCAATTATGTAATGTAACAGCTAAGTCTGAAGCATTTTATTTTTGGTTATTGATGTGTATTTTTTCATTTGTAACAACCAAGAATCAAGATGTTTTCTGAACGAATAAAATATATTCAAAATGAAAAAACATGAACAAATGTGTTCAGTAAATCTCTCTATAGCATTAAATTGCTGAAAAGGTTTTTAACATTGTCGATTAGTTCAACATGATTCACTTATGGGCGTTGCATATTGCACAGTCTACAAATGCCGATAAATAACTACGAATACATAACACTTCTAAATGAAAATATTTTACTGAAATGAAATAAAGTCCTTGAAAATAGAGAGTTAATGTTTTACTTTCAGAGTCAGTTAAAAATAAAATCCGTAACAGACAAGAAAAATGGGCACGCTACAGAAACTACTAAGGCACATGAAAATGAATTTTGGATTATGAGAAAAATTCTGGGGTTATCATTAACGACACCCTCTGATTGTGTGTCTTTTAACTATTAGATGTACTGGGATTTAACGTTCAAAATAAGAAAAGCCAAAAACTAAAGTCAAAGCTGAATTCATGTAACTTCAATTGACGAGTGAACCTCTCTACATGGGAGCAAGCAGAGTGAAGAGGTGTCAGTCTTTGCCGTCACTGTGCTGAGCAACTTGAGCAAGCAGCTTGCAAATGCTAGAGATTTCACGTTTTCCAACACATTGCTTTGATAACAACTAAAAAAGGGGCAGCTTTCGAAATTGACCGAGGAATTAAACATTTGATTAGAAACTTTTAATCATAGTTTCTATGAAACGGTGAGGAAAATTTAATAAAAAACTGATTTCTCGAAAGCAAATTCGGTATGGCGATTAATTATTCCAATTTTACAGGTTTAATTAGGAAAATATTTTAAATTACGGCTGTATTGTATTGTATTTGCTTTATCACTTTACAAAATTTAAAATTTTGAATTAATAAAATGTTATCACACATTTAGAAGCATTATGTATTGATATGGTGAGAATATTAGTTCAATTCAGAGTTCTAATCTTTGTCTTATCTAACTGTAAGCTCCAAGAAGAGCAGTTTCTTAATATCTTTTCGGAGCCCTGAACAAAAGGCGGACTGCTCAAAGATTACTTTTTGCAAAACAGTAAATCACTGCTGTCAAAGAATCAAAGACTGGCTTGCAGTCTCGTGTGAGCTCTGCAGTCTCCATTCAAGTCTGACGGCTGGTTCCTAGAAATGATAAAATACATTGTCAGTGGTCAAATCCAACTTCATATCATACATATGAAATGAACTGTTCTTTCAGAGGCATCAAATAATTCAAGAAATCTCATGTTACAATGACTGTGACGTAACGATTCTTGAACACAAATGAGAAAATCTATTGTTTCTCATTTGCGTCTTGACCAAGGACTACTGTAACCAGGACGTGTATCGCCATGTAGCTGACTACGGTAGCGGA
>VCRD01001789.1:36946-104255 GCA_006783055.1 Trinorchestia longiramus
TTGCAATACTGATCGATAATGTATCCGTTCTGGTTTCCAAGAAAAAAGTATGATCTGTCAATTAAAAAACTTATGGTTAGCCTGCAGGAAAGAAGAATGAAATAAGGGCCGTAGAAAAATGTACTGAAAAGAGGACCATGTGCATAAACATCAAAAAATTTGGGGAAAGGCCAAGAAAGTAATGGAAATAGTAACCTCGCTACCCGAATGAGAAGAATTCTGTACTACCTGTTTGATTATAGAAAATATGTAATCCACTACCACGAGATTTATTAGTCTATTAAAACATATTCAAAGTACCACTTTCGTGTCATTTAGTTTTGGAGTTTCAAAGAAAAATGTACAATCATTTATAACAGACTAAATGGCCATTAACACTATCTTCGGTTGTCGGTAGCAAATTGTGTATATGTGGATAGCCGTTGAAACTCCATAAACTCTATTAATTATTATGAAGCTATCAATCATGATTCGCTTTGTTGCCCCATACTAATCTTCTTACAGTAATGTGATTCTTAGCCTGTAAGAAATAACTACAAACAACCACTGTCCACATGTTTTATTGCGGGAGCTTTTATATCAATGCTTCAGTATCAATGCTTTTTTATATCAAAGCTTCAGTATCATTACTAGACATCGAGTTTGGGTGACAGTGATGATATTACAATAGAGAGATGGCTGCAAAAACTGTCATCTAAAGATGAAAAGTTTTGAAAATGAATCAAGCAGACGTCAGAAAATTTAAAAGACATAATTTGCTAAATGCTTTGGTTTGGCAAAATTTGACTGCAACAGCTCGATACTCTGGTATTGTACTTCAAATATTTCTCAAAAGTCTTTCGATATTTTAAAGCTTCAAGAAAAATGAGCATGCACGGAATTTTTTCACAAATTAAATAAAATTCAAAGAGACTGGCGGATGAGTTGACCTCCATTTTGATTTTCTAACTTGAAAGAGAGGGATTTTTTGTATTGAATCTCTATGTGGGAGGAAAAAGAAACATTGAGACTTTTCGGAAACAATAAAGGTTTGTTGTCACACACTATGGATTTTTCGAAACACGCTGTAAAGCAATATCTGCGACCAAAATACTTGATGTAATGCTATGCAGATATTAAACAATTGCAATTTGATGCAATGGTTAGCTAATGGAGCGTTTATCATTCCTCGAATGATTAAAAAAATTTCGTACTGTCAAGAATTTTACAGCCCCCATGAAGATGTAAAAGTTTTAAAAAACGACTTAGGTTAACCATTGTTTCTAACCCGTTTATACTTAGCTACGATACACAATGAATTCTAAAACTCGCACATCATTCATCGTAGAACTAACATGGAATACATTTTGTTCAATTATGTAATGTAACAGTTAAGTCTGAAGCATTTTATTTTCGGTTATTGATATGTATTTTTTCATTTGTAACAACCAAGTATCAAAATGTTTTCTGGACGAATAAAAGATATTCAAAATGAAACAAATGTGTTCAGTAAATCTCTCTATAGCATTAAATTGCTGAAAAGGTTTTTAACATTGTCGATTAGTTCAACATGATTCACTTATGGGCAGTGCATATTGCACAGTCTAAAAATGCCGATAAATAACTACGAATACATAACACTTCTAAATGAAAATATTTTACTGAAATGAAATAAAATCCTTGAAAACAGAGAGTTAATGTTTCACTTTCAGAGTCAGTTAAAAATAAAATCCGTAACAGACAAGAAAAATGGGCACGCTACAGAAACTACTAAGGCACATGAAAATGAATTTTGGATTATGAGAAAAATTCTGGGGTTATCATTAACGACATTCTCTGATTGTGTGTCTTTTAACTATGAGATGTACTAGGATTTAACGTTCAAAATAAGAAAAGCCAGAAACTAAAGTCAAAGCTGAATTCATGTAACTTCAATTGACGAGTGGACCTCTCTACATGGGAGCAAGCAGCGTGAAGAGGTGTCAGTCTTTGCCGTCACTGCGCTGAGCAACTTGAGCAAGCAGCTTGCAAATGCTAGAGATTTCATGTTTTCTAACACATTGCTTTGATAACAACTGAAAAAAGTGGCAGCTTTCGAAATTGACCGAGGAACTAAACATTGGATTAGAAACTTTTAATCACAGTTTCTATGGAACGGTGAGGAAAATTTAATAAAAAACTGATTTCTCGAAAGCAAATTTGGTATGGCGATCAATTATTCCAGTTTTACAGGTTTAATTAGGAAAATATTTTAAATTACGGCTGTATTGTATTGTATTTGCTTTATCACTTTACAAAATTTAAAATTTTGAATTAATAAAATGTTATCATACATTTAGAGGCATTATGTATTGATATGGTGAGAATATTAGTTCAATTCAGAGTTCCAATCCTTGTCTTTTCTAACTGTAAGCTCCAGGAACAGCAGTTTCTTTATATCTTTTCGGAGCCCTGAACAAAAGGCAGACTGCTCAAAGATGACTTTTTGCAAAACAGTAAATCACTGTTGTCAAAGAATCAAAGACTGGCTTGCAGTCTCGTGTGAGCTCTGCAGTCTCCATTCAAGTGTGACGGCTGGTTCCTAGAAATGATAAAATACATTGTCAGTGGTCAAATCCAACTTCATATCATACATATGAAATGAACTGTTCTTTCAGAGGCATCAAATAATTCAAGAAAGCTCATGTTACAATGACTGTGACGTGACGATTCTTGAACACAAATGAGAAAAGCTATTGTTTCTCATTTGCGTCTTGACCAAGGACTACTATAACCAGGACGTGCATCGCCGTGTAGCTGACTACGGTAGCGGAGGCTAGTTCACTGCGTTCAGTTAACCTCCATCTATCATAGTGCGAACGTTGTCGTAGTCTGTCGCTCGGTTTGAATTGGACATTGTTGTTTGTTTCGAGGCACATTGCTGCATTTCTAAGTGGATACTGTTTGTTTACAAAGTTTATTACTAATTATATGTATTAAAAATGCCAAACAAGTGTGGGATTGTGTGAACAAGTGAAATCCTTCCCAGTATCTTCAATGAGCCTGCTTCATGTCTGCCATCTCCAAAACCTGCATCTCGCCCGGCGAAAGTGGAAGACCAACAACTGAGGTATTTTCTTCAGAAGGATAAGATTACTTCATTTGATGCTTTCAAACCTGAACGTAACCTGCAGATGCAGTACAAGAACTTGATTATTTCAAGATCGAAAGAAAGGCTTGTGTGTTTGTTCATGACCGACAACTTCAGTGGGTGCAGCCTGTCTGTGATTGTCGAAAACAAGCCCACTTTGTGTTCCCCACTAACGCTCAGTGCGTTCAAGAACGGCATTAGTGTACCACTGTTTAAGATACTTCATCCCAACAATGGTTTAAGATCGTATACGCAGTCCGACGAAACTGTGCGCTTGGCAATGAATTATGTATGACATCCCGTTTGACAAAACGATCCAAAATGTTGTCACCCTTCTAGCTCACACGTCAGCCTATGTCGACACCGAGAAGGAGAAGAAGTTGGTATTTTTGATGTCTGTTGGAACTTTTATCACAGAAGCAGTTTTCCATGAATGATAATTGTTTTGCTCTTCAATCATACCCGAAGTGTAATTATGAACAGCTCAGAGACTTTTTGGTGCTGCCATGCAAACGCAAGCTGCAGTACATCACTTCATCTATTGACAAGGACCAGGTGCTGAGGGAAAAATTGACAAAGTCCAGACACTGCAACAGAAGAATGTGTTTTTCTTGGTATATGAAGTACAGATTCGCCCAACTGTTTCAATTTCTGGTGGGTTGCTAAGTGGCATGGCCTAGGCCATAGAACAACCGAGACTGTAAGGCCACTTCTATTCTAATCACTAGGTAATTGCAGTGCCACAGCCAAGCATCCTCTTGACAACGAGCGTGTCTTGGTTCTCCTTTTTGACACAGTACATCTGCTGAACAACTGCATCCGCAACAACTGGACCAGTGAGAAGGGCCAGAAGATCAGTCTTCACAATGAAACACGGCATCATTTGCAGACGTCAAGAAACTGTACGAGTCAAAGAAAGGCAGTATTCTGACGACTACTACACTCACTCAATTTGCTGTCAACCCCTCAAATTTCCTGTCAACCCCTCAGAGAAAGACTAGCAAAAGAATGTACTCCTTCTTCAGACCTCTGTCAAGAAGGCCTGGTTGGCTGACTAATCACTGCAGTTTGGTGGGTTTTTGCTTCTATGTCTGTTTGTTTTTATGCGTGAATGTTTGTATGTTTAGTTGTTTGCATTAGAAAAGGTTCAACTATAATGAATTTGTAAAGTCAAAAACTGCAGCAACTCGGCTTTCTATAAAGTGGCCACTAAGCTCATATAATAATACATGTTACGTCCGGTTAAAATTGGTATTTCAAAGCATTACAGTGCTTTAAACCATTTCAAATTCACTGTAAAACCTTATTATCGCTGCTATTGCTTGAAAGAAGTAATTTTTGATCAATTTGTCCGATAGAAAATATTATGTTACTAAGAATGCAATGGCCTCCGCTAGCATAGTTAGCTATATGGCGGTGCACGTCCTGTTTATAGTAGTCCTTGGTCTTGACTTAAGTGAATGGTTAGATGTTTTATTTAAACAGTTTCACACGAGTGCAGTATGGAGTATTAGCATGGCCTTTCCTGTTGTTGGTCGTACCATGCTATTGTGTTGGTCGTACCATGCTGTTGTGTTCGCAAAACACAACAGCATTTTATGCACAGCAGAGCTGAGCACAAAATCTCATTTTTTGTGTTATCACCAGTCACCACGAGCTGTTTCTTGCGTATATTTTTCCTCTCGTATTATTTTCACCTTTATGAACCACAAGCTTTTCCCTGTTCTTTGATCCTCTTTAAGACCGTTGAATCGCCAACGTCCGGGCATATAAAAAACGTACGTTGCAACCTATCTCGGTCTTGTTTGTTTGACTGACTGAAAGAAACTGTGATCAAACAAATGTTACCCACGGTTTAGACCCCAGCGTAGCTCGTTAACGAATAGAAAATTTCTTATTGTTGGATCTATTTTCAGCATCGAGGCTGTGACACATGGTCGTTCTTAGCAGTTCACGGAACATGATAGTCTCGTTAGTCTAGCAGCTGCATAAACAAAAATACTGAGAAAATCGTTCAGTGCTTAAGTCTTACTTGATTAGCATTAGTCAAATATGAAGCAACGTTGTGCCCGAAACGCTGAACGTCAGAACATAGAAATGGGTTCGTGTTTTAGAATTTTATTTTACGCACGATTGGGAATATAAGAGTTTCTCTGAAAGATGTACTCACAGCGGACATGCAAGAGTGAGATTGTTAATTAAAGTAACGACTCACATTGTTCTTTCATCCGTCAAAAACGATCCCTCTTCAATTTATCGGCATTTCCCGCATCAGTCGAGGACAATACACTCTCTGCCGGTTTAAAAAAAAACAGGTTTGAAGTACAAGATCAATGTGAAATGTAATCTCTCTTTCGAATTCAATGCATAAATATCCATTTTCATAGCCTGAGTTATCAGACTTAACGAAGTTTTTCTGTCAGAAGGATTTAGTTTACTCATGTATTGAAAGACTCATGGAATAATTCCACGTATTTAAACAATTATGGCTTCTTCATAATGAAATAGAAATCCGTTAGAGGCTTAAATAATTAAAAACTAGTTCAGATATTTCTTTTCATTCCCGTGTCATTCGAATGAAGGATAAAACTCGGTTATTATTTGCTATTTTAATGGTTTTTAATTATTCCCATCAAATTTACTCAAGAATTTAATACATATATTTAAAGAAAATACGCGTTAGAAACGAATAACAATTATAATTGCAAAGCCGATAATACTTACTTGTTTTTATACCCTAGTGAATCAAACAAATAACAAAATTTTCTCCTGAGATGATTATGCATGAAAGTGGACATGTTGGGAGGAAGAGTCTGGCTCCTGAACCACAACGACAAAGCGTAAAAATCATTTTTTGAAAAAACTTCTTGGATTTTAATTCTGAGGCTTCTCGCTCCGAACAGCACTGATACAGCAGTCATTCGTCATTAAACAAGACATATTTACCGGCACATTTTCTCTCAATAAAACGATAATAAAAGCTCAGCTCATTGCACTGTTTAGATAATTCAGTATTCTAGTTGATAACTGAAAATATCAGAAAATACCTTCACTAAAAAGGTTTCTGTAGTTATATGAGCACAATTAAAATGAAGCAATGAAGAGGGAAGTAAACAATAAGTTTTGCCCTAACCTTGACTTTCATCGCAGGAAGCGATACAATGATCAAAGTATTTGACTTGTTAATGAATGTCATAGTTCTGGTAAGAAAACATAGCTTCTCTAATAATCATACAATTGCCGAAAATGCTCGTTCAGCAAAGGTATATGCATGATTGTTCCTTCTCTGTACTTTTTAGAAAAGGTCCTGATGTCATATCCCTCTCTCAGCTTTCTTTTCTCAATACCGAGGATGATCATAATTTCCTACCAAGTCGCCTCTATATTTATGTGTTGGACAAAAATCATAAGCCTTCTCGTGAGGAGTGGTCATGTGTTTGGGGCTCATTCAACAGTGTCTTTGCCTCTTTCCTCAGCAGCAGGCCTGAAACATATATGTAAATGCAAAGTGATTTATATCTTTGATAACCACTGAGTACAATAAAACAAATTCAATTACGATATCTCATCAATTGCCTCTGTAATGGATTAATTATATTGTAAAGAAACGGAATTCAAAATATATCATATATCTGTTCGGCTGATTTTTCAGATGATATTAACTTCAATGTTTACGAATCTATTTTCGTTACTAAGAATAAGGTACGCTAGAATACAAATTTCAACGCACTCTGATCCTATATTAGCTCTGTTGCTCTATCCGTTAAGAGTAGCTGCAACCACTTAATATTGTAAAAATCATAGTGTCTAATTTTGTAAATATGTCTCACGTACTCACAAAATATTTTTTAAAATATATGATGTGGGTTCTCATCAACTGTGTCGAAATGCAACTGTTACTCATCTAAAAAAAGAGCACAATCCAGTAGAGACGTCATCATTACAAATGGTGTCATAAATTATCTCTCACTGTGAGCACGTTAACACTAACTTTTATTCTAAAAAGCGACTGCAGTGTTCCAGGGCTGCCAGTAGCTACATGGACGTCATTAGCTGCCCTCTGACACGAGCCTCAACTGAGTGCTTTACGGTCAGCCTCTGCCATGCAGCCTCGTGTGCCTTGTCAGCCTCATCTGATCGCTGATTGGAGTAGCCTCATCAAACACAATTACTAATTCTGAGGCTCACCTGTATTAACGTGGCAGACTTTATCTTGCCCAGTTCACAGGTGATGTCTCACGCTGCGTACATTACTTGATAGAAGTATGTGGCTTTATTGTGAGCATATTTTCTGGTTCATAAACGTTGTGCTGTGCTGCATGCTTTACGTAGTGCATCTGATGTATTGAGTCTTAGTGCATCTGATGTATTGAGTCGTATCTACAACTTTGTGAGGCTTAGCAGTTGTTTATTCTTAATTATTTAATTACGAAAGCTTTTTTTAAATTACTTTTTAGCAAGATCTAGACTAGTAGACTATACTCGTAAGTTAAATTTTGTTGGTGCTCTTGACCCAATTTTTAATAAGCCATTTTGTGAACTGAAAATATTACATGGAAACAGTTACTGATATCGACATTTTTAAAATTATGACTTAATTCATCTTACACGATCTCAATTATCTTGACATCTGCAAGCGCTTGGCAGCTTTAGGTCACTGTGTTACAAAATAGATAATTTTATATTTGCAAGACAATAAAAACTACTTAATAGACGTCAAGCCATTAAAATATGTTAAATATCCGTTTATTATATTAACAATAAATTGATTGGAAAAATATCAATGAGGTGTTGGAGAATTTTTTGTACGTCCTATCATATGCTGTGAAGTAGTGAGCCAATGTTTTAGAAGTCCCATTAACATTCGAAACTAATCTTGAAAAATCATGAAAAATGATCTGACCTTCGATCAGAAATTTGAGAGCGAAGAACGCAGTTTCCGTAGACTACTAATTATTGGAGCTCCCTTGCCTTTCTTTACTTTTCAGTATTCAGCCCACAATATTTTTCAGCAGCTACATAAAAATGTGGACGCTGATGTATCATAGCAATCTTTGGAACTGCGCTGTGGCCAATATGCGGTCAGCAGGTGTACTGTGAGCACGTCCTTGTCATGCAAATGAGGCATTGCAGGCTTGCAGGCATCGTCAGGAAGTGTTTACAGTCTCTATTATAAACGATCTCCAAACAGCTTCCCGAACGGTTCCAAAAGCGATGCAAATATTTTAAAAGTCGAGGTCATAAAAAATACCAGTGAACCTTGTACGGTACTCAACGTCGGACCTAGTGTAAATACGTAAGTGTTGGTACATTATTTAAACCAATTTACTTCAAAAAAATAAAATTCTAAACCATAGTGAAGTGAAGCACATGTACAATAAAATACATTCCTTTTCTCGAGAGAAAAGCAAATAGCAACACAGGTACTTTGCACGCCTTGAACTCAGAACACAGAGAAGGCTTTGATCTCATTTGAGTGACGGTAAGCGCAAGGGAGGCGACGCAATAGAAAAAAGCGCGCATTCTGCTTAGACTAGAAACTCAAATAGTCAAAGCATCATGAAAAATACATTTTTACCTCAGTCTTTAGCGCCTTTCTGGACCTGAATGACATTTTTGCTACAGCATCACGATTTGCTTTCGTCCTGCAAAATGCTTCACTCCGTAAAACGTTTCGTCCTGCAAAATGTTAGGCCCTGTGAAGTGTTTCTCACTTGTGCAGGGAAACTCAGATGCATTTTTCTTCGCAAACTCTAAGACAGATGTCTTAAACGCAAGAACTAAAATTTAATAAAGTCGCATTATGTAGATGTTACTGTTACCATTTTAAGTGATTTAAGACAGATAATACAAAAATTTAAAAAAAACCCACCTAATTAACACGTATGAGTATTATTGACTTATAATTGTATTTTTGAAGATATTGGTCTATCCCAAAGACTACTATAAACAGGACGTGCACCGCCATATAGCTGACACGCTAGCGGAGGCCATTGCATTCTTAGTAACATAATATTTTCTATCGGACAAATTGATCAAAAATTACTTCTTTCAAGCAATAGAAGGGATAACAAGGTTTTACAGTGAATTTTAAATAGTTTAAAGCACTGCAATGCTTTGAAATATCAATTTTAACCGGTCTTAATATGTATTATTGTATGAGCTTAGTGGCCACTTTATAGAAAGCCGAGTTGCTGCAATATTAGATTTTACAAGTTAATTATAATTAAACCTTTTCCAATGCAAACAACCAAACATACAAACATTCACGCATGTAAACAAACAGACATAGAAGCAAAAACCTACCAAACTCCAGCGATTAGTCAGCCAACCGGGCCTTCTTCACAGGGGTCTGAAGGACTGCATTCTTGTGCTAGTCTTTCTCTGAGGGGTTGACAGCAAATTTGAGGGGTTGACAGCAAATTGAGTGAGTGTAGTAGTCGTCAGAATACTGCCTTTTCTTGACTCGTACAGTTCCTTGACGTCTGCAAATGATGCCGTGTTTCATTGTCAAGACTGATTTTCTGGCCCTTCTCACTGATCCAGTTGTTGCGAATGCAGTTGTTTAGCAGATGTAGCTCCAGTTGTTTAGCTCCAGTTGTTTAGCAGATGTACTGTGTCAAAAAGGAGAAACCAGACACGCTCGTTGTCAAGAGGATGCTTGGGTGTGGCTCTGCAATTACCTAGTGATTAGAATAGAAGTGGCCTGGCAGTCTCGATTATTCTCGGCCATGCCACTCAGCAACCCACCAGAAAATGAAACAGTTGGGTGAATCGGTACTTCATCAACCAAGAGAAACACATTCTTCTGTTGCAGTGTCTGGACTTTGTCAAATGTTTCCCTCAGCACGTGGTGCTTGTCAATAGATGAAGTGATGTACTGCAGCTTGCGTTTGCATGGCAGCACCAAAAAGTTTCTGAGCTGTTTATAATTACACTTCGGGAATGATTGAAGAGCAAAACAATTATCATTCGTGGAAAATTGCTTCTGGGATAAAAGTCCCAACAGACGTGTTAAAAATACCAACTTCTTCTCCTTCTCTGTGTCGACAACAGTTTGGATTGTTTTGTCAAACGGGATGTCATACATAGTTCATTGCTAAGCGCATAGTTTCGTTGGACTCCGTATACGATCTCAAACCATTGTTGGGATGAAGTATCTTAAACAGTGGTACACTAATGCCGTTCTTGAACGCCCTGAGCGTTAGTGGAAAACACAAAATAGGCTTGTTTTCGGCAGGCTTGTACTGCTTCTGCAAGGTACATTCAGGTTTGAAAGCATCAAATGAAGTAATCTCATCCTTCTGAAGAAAATACCTCAGTTGTTGGTCTCCCACTTTCGCCGGGCGAGGTGCAGGTTTTGGACATGGCAGACATGAAGCAGGCACATTGAAGATACTGGGAGGGATTTCACTTGTTCACACAACCCCACACTTGTTCGGCATTTTTAATACATATAATTAGCAATAAACTTTGTAAACAAACAGTATCCACTTATAAATGCAGCAATGTGCCTCGAAACAAACAACAATGTCCGATTCAAACCGAACGACAGACTACGACAATGTTCGCACTGTGACAGATGAGGGCTAACTGAGGTCAGTAAACTGGCCTCCGCTACCGTAGTCAGCTACATGGCGGTGAACGTCCTGGTTATAGTAGTCCTTTTTCTATCCATATTCATGGCTTGAAAAGTTTTATTTATAAACTAGAATGTGGGCATTAATTTGACGGTTTCTTTCATATTTATTATACAGATATCAAATCAAATCATGCAGATGTAAATCCTGAAAGGTCTGCCACAGGATTGTTTGCTGCTGGTAATAGCTACAATTCTATAAGTTATTTGTGTTTAAAAGAAAAAACTCTCCGTCATACGTATATGAACACCTACGCAATTTTCCAGGCGTTTCTACTCTGCATTACTGGTGAGTCCCCAGCGTTTAAATTCGAAATTGAATTCAAACTCTCACTTCCAGTGCTCAACATTATTCTTCAAGATCAGTGTAGCAAAATGCTACTGAGTGTTTATGATATTTTTTATAACTTTCGCAGCTTAGAACGATGTCATGCAGAATGTATGACATTTTATGTTACTGATTTAAAATTCTTAGCCAAATAAAAACTCTACTGAGAATGATTCTATGCAATACATATTTTGCCCTCTTATTAACAAGTGAGAGACAAGAACTCGACTGCCTAACAGCAGAGTGACACTCAAATTAAAATTTGCTGCCAAAATTACGAGCAGAACTCAAGCTCGAGAGAGCACCACTGCAGGCTCAACAATCACAAACAAAGCAAAAAATCTCATCAAATTTTGAAGGAACAAACTAAGCATAGAGCTGGCTGTGTTCATACTGGAAGATGGAAATGAATGGCCAAGAATATCAGGTGCGTATGAGCATGCAGAAGAGCCTCCCAGTTACCTGCCGCCATAGAGTCTGGAACAATTCTTTCGTTTCACTCACTTCTTTCAAACGGAACAAAGAGCATGCAAATACTGCCGGACCAAGAAAGCGTTTCAAAATATTACGTATCGTCGTTAGCATGAAATTTTATTGAGAGTGAGTACACGTATTTCACTGTTAAATATAATGATACCTGTTAAGTGTACGAGTATGTACGCACCCGCTCTTTTTTGGGAAACAACGAGCTGCTCAAAAGCACGAGTTAAGAAAATTGAAGAGAACGATGCATTAAGTTACCTTTTTTCTTCTAAAAGGATGCATTTGTGCTAACTTGAGATGCGGACTGTGTATGTACAAATCACAGCCGTAGTTTTACGTGCGTGTTTCTCAAACATTCGACTGATGGTCATACTGTAAATTTGTTTCCGTTTTAAATTAGGCTACTGCGACACTCAGCATTGTGCACGTATGTAGGTTAAGGAATTTTCTGTTTCTATCTTAAACAGCAACTTCGTAAATTTTGATCCGACACAAAACAACTTTACTATTAGGATTTCAGCCTGTGCTTATTTCTGAAATAAAAATCATATTTAATAACATTGAAAACTGATTTCTCCTTAGCACTTAGGCAAGGAGAGACTACCAGTAGTTCAACAGAAATAAGTGTGTCATTCAGCTTTCAAGTATTGTAATTCATCGTTCAACCATCAAGTGTCATATGCACTGATGGTCATTCAACGATCAACTGTTATAACTAATGATTGATCATCCGACAGAAAATTATCATAACGTTTGAAAACTCGACCATCAAGATAGAGCGTAGGCTCTCTACATTTTAGCCTTTTTTTACATTCATCGCTTCAACTCACTTGTCTTAAAAGGCTGAGAATAGAACTATGTATGGCTACGTCATAGTTCAGCTTGCCCTGTCTTATTGCCGTGAGTGCATTTATACGTTTGCTGGAGAAACTATGTATATTTTATTGCTCGAATTTTGATTTTTATTAATGAGTCATAGACTTAAACTATTCCCTCTGTTTTTATACGAAGACAATTGTCTTTATTAATTTTGTTGAGATTTTCAATACGGCTTCATCTTGCTATCATCTCGAGATTTCATCGTAAATGGGATAATAATAATTCTGAAAATCAGTTTTTATATGAACTGAATCAAGGTTTTATTTAAATTCGAAAGGATTTAGCCAATTATTCGATAAATCATGATTCAAGAAGATTTCACAATTGAATTCTCTGTCCCCTCGTCCATCAAGGCTACTCATCGTTCAACATCGCCCTTCGAAAGCTCAGAGATTTCTGCTGATTAGTTGTCTTTTAACGAATCACTGTGTTTTATATTTTGAGAGGATTATTAGCTGGAGGCTCCAGTCTCCATTAGCTGGAGACTGGCTACATGATTAGCTGGAGACTTATGTGCACTTCGTAGAAGTATTTTTTTAAATTTATTGGTATCACTATATGCTTCTATATAACGTTGGACTACATTTATTTTTGTGTTCGATGTTTTACTTGTACAGTAATAAATCGTTATTTTATCGTCTCATAAACCTTAGCTTTTTCGGTAAAAGAAAATTCGATACATTTCACCTTAAATTTTTCATTAACTCTGGGAAATGAATTACGTTTTCAATTCCAGTGAACAAATTTGCTTTTTCAGAGCCTTTTCTTTTCCATGTACAAAAATAAACTTATATATCACTGTTATGAGGAAAAAAGTTACAAAGAACTCGAAATTCATACACATTACAGTTTCCACGGCAATTCATCATCCAACTTCAAGGAAACCAGCATAACGAAGTACATTCAGTGTGATATGAAGACCAGCGTCATTTTGACGAACTTTCAGTAATGAAAAACTTTCTATTTTGATAACTTTTGTACAGAACTCAAATACAGTATTGGAGGGTAAGAGCAATTTCTAGATAGTTAACCAAAAATCTGGGATTATTTGTGAATTACTGATGAACAGAAATGCATTACTAGAGTCACTGGAGCGGCACTAAAAATGCAAAGAACAACTGAATTAAAGTCACGATAGCAAAACCAAGCAGCACCAACGAAAAAAACTCAAAACCGTAGTAAGATATATTTTAAGGACGACTGATTTGTGTTTCCTAGCTATACTAGTTAAGGGCCGGAAAATTTTAATTTTTTCTCATGAATTTATTTCTTTGATGAAGGAAAAAGCTTTTGCACATCAATTCAGAGGAACGTGTATGGAACAAACACTATATCTTCGTGACTCGACCTCGTCTCCTCCTCAGGTCACGAAAAAGCTTTAATCATGAACGAGTATCCTGAGGGTAAGGAAGAGGAGAAGGAAAAAAGATGCTATTCGCATGGTCCATTAAACACGTTTGTCTTATTTTCAAACTAATGGATCGAGAACTTAAGCTGCGTAAAGATTTTCCTTCGTTTAGAAGGGAGAGAAGATGGCAAACTGCGATTACTTGTTTTCAGAAATACTTGAAGGTTTCGCAACTGATTTTAGATAGTACGCTGTTCAATTGATTTTATTTCTGAAAAATTGTGTTTTAAAAAGCCTCACTCAATTAACTAAGCTGTGTTAACACTAAAGCATATTTTTAGATAATAATACTATTAAATCTTATTATTAAATCTTGGTAAAGAGATTTAAATGAAATGCAGTTACCACTAGAAGTAAAACAGTAAGCATTAAACAATAACTATTCTATTTCATAAGGAAATTGTACATACTTTTACAATGGTTTTAAAGTTAACGATTCAGCCCATATCGAAAAATTAATTGAAGCTTATTTCATATTCTTGGTCAACGAATAATAACGAGTATGTATTACAGATAACTCGAACCCCTTAAAGCTACTTTCAATGTAATTATTGTACAGTTAATAAAAATACACTGCAAACACTCTTTTCAAAATTTTTCTTCAATTGAATAGCAAGTTAAAAATTTTTGACAAATTTCGTTTATGACAATTGAATAGAACTGGAGAATCATTAAAATGTTAAAGATGCCTCGGTGTTTTCCACAAAATTTATTGTACTTAATACAGAAGCAATTTTTTATTTATGTAACAAAATGCTTACTCATTCATTGTTTCTTTGGATTAGGACATCATTAGTATTTTGTCAAGTGTTAAAAGTTGTTTCTGATGAGACCTTGCAGGAGAAACTTTTTGACTTTCAAACTCCTCTCAACTGCCGTCGTCAGAGAGAAGAGGTAGCCTAGCTGGGAATACAAATATGCAACACGACCGCACATTTAGTTAAGTCAGAAATCTATAATTTTAAAGACAGTGCAAATTATGTTACAACAAATGTCCAGTGATTATACGTGTACATAGATTTTAATTTATAATGCCTCATCAAATTACTAGGAAATAGTAAAACTCTGCATATTCAAATTGTACAGAAAAGACGTTTCAAGTACTTTGCTTTAATATTCATGAAGAATAAGCTGTAGAAATGCAGTCACATAATAGTAGGACATTAAAATCGTACAGTAAATCCTTTTCATACAGAAATTTATCACCACATTGCTGCCAATTATGATCATCACATACATACATACATACATTATCTTCATGTACATAACTTTCCTGTTTTATATACTGGCACTGTGCAATCGAATGTTTGAAGAATATTTTCGGCTCCTCAATGAGATGAAACTTTGTGGAGTCTGCTATGTAGTTGTTGTGAACACTCGACTGTCTCAGCTCTGAGACATCTCTCATCTCAAAGAAAATATTAAATATTTTTCTCGTATCTTACTTGGTGTGAAAGTCTGAGGGAGTAAGAAACTGTCGCGCACCCCAACAGGAGAAAAGGCAAAGAAAGTTAATAGAATACTAATGGAAAAGGCATTAGTATTCTTTAAGTAATTGTTTTTTTCTTTCTTCACTGCTCCTGACCATTTTTTGACATTAAGTGTTCCGACCCCAACAAACAGCTTTCATCAAACAACTCGTGGAAGAAACAGTATAAATGTTTTTATAGTATTCACTTATTTTTAAACGATAATACAATCTCAGAAAAGATTATATAATCCCCTAAGGACGTAAAGCTGAGTGTTTGAGTGTTTTGTGGGAAATTTTCCTAGTCCTGCAGACAAGGAGGCACTGAACGAACATATGACTCGCCAGTATTGCTATGTAGCAGATATAATAATGAATGTTATATTTTGTTTAACCATATCACCTGAGTTTTAAAGTCTAAAACCTAAACACGGTACACTACCTCCAAGTAAAGTATCGTTTAAGTAATTTTGAAGCTCATGAAATACATGAAAATAATTGTGATGAAAAGTTCTAGCAAATTATCAATGAAATAGTAACAAAATAGCGACTTCCGTAAGTTTCTTTCTAAGTATCTATTTTCAAATTAGAGAGAGTGCCGTATCGCTTTATAAATATAATTAGTGCATTTTCAAAGTGAAGTCAAATTCTGCAATCCCATGAAAAATGGCTACAAATATTAATTGATTAAATTACAATGAATAATAAGGAGTCGATGCTGCAAATGAATATCAAATACACTCGCCTCACCTTAAGCAAACCGTAGATCTATGAGCATACTAGTTAGTTTATTGGACGTCATGCGGTCACATTGGTCCCGTAGATACTGAGAGACTCGTGTAACATGTCCACGCAACAGAGGCTTGAGGAGCAGCGCCGAAGCAGCAACGTTGGAATTTACTCTTCTTGTGTGGATGTAATTTTTTTCTGCTCTCTAAGGAGTATAGAAGTATGTATTATAGAAAAATATTTGAGTTAAAGTAGCCCATTTCAAAAGTTTACTCGGTTTACTATATTAAATCGAGTTTACAAAAAGTATACTTTACTCTCCGACAGAACAATTCTGTCGTTCGAAATGAAAATATGGTATTCGATACGACAGTTTTGTCTGCTATTTGAGATGAATTTTTCCTAAATGTACGGATAAATGCACGACTATTTCCTAAAAGAGAGTCAAGTTCAAGCAGAAACAATGACGTGAAATGATCGGAGATTTTGCTTGCGTTCGGCACTAATAATATTTTATTTAAGTTCCATTAGTGGAACACATTTTACTGAGCTTGAGAGCTGTGTAACTGCTAGTAAATTTTGGATACAACGTAGAACAAACTTAAATTTCGTAGGATTTAAATTCAAGTTTTTATGTGTTGAAATATAATTATCAATTTAGCGATTTAAGAATAAAACCGCTAGAAGTCTGCTACGTTTGAAGCAAAGCAAGTCCGACGCGTGCAGCATCAGAATATACTGGTGAGAGTTTCTAACTAAAATGACATTTTTACGTTGTATGAAAGACTCATGGTTTCTTGTATGACCAGAAATACCTTTTAAATAATTCCATCCTTTTTTTAAAAATTTATTTCATGATAGAGTGATAAACTATATTGAATTCAGGAGGGATCAAACGTTGTTCAAATTTCCAAACAAGCTCCATTCAACTATACCAGAACATGTATTGTTTTTCGAAAGAATTCGAATTAAAAACCATTAACACCTTTAAAAACGCCAGCGTCTAAAAAATCGAACATTTTCTGCTATGCAAAACACGACTGAACAATTTATGCTCTTGCTATAGTGTATTGCAACTGGAACTACTGAAGAAATAAAAAACGACATCTACGTACGTTAATAAATATAATATAATGAATGATGCAGTAGTAAAATATAGAATTATCATATGCATACAAACGAACTGAATGATGACAGGCTGTAAATCTGAAGCGATGATAAACTCAAATGTATGTAGCTATGTTATTATAGGGCTCCTGCCTAGTGGTCATATCACTACTTAGTTTCACTTTATGAACGCGTGAATTGTATGAATATTCTTTAAGAAATGGATAGCAGCACCAGTGATAAAAATACAAACAGAACACAATTTCTAGATAAATATTTCACACTATTCAGCCATATTTTGAACAATGATTGCTTCGATGTGCGTTCTAACATTGAACATTGGAAATGCTTGGAGCAAAAGGCTTTTGAGTTAATTGTTGTTAATTTTTTGACCAACTGCAGATGATGACACGAGCAGTGCGGTGGCGGGTGCTCGCTTTGTGCTCACTGCAGCTCTTGGTTTCATTGGATCATGGCGCTCGAGCTCAGAGAATTGGTGAGTATTGATATTTTACCTCAATGCCAATTTTGAACTTAGGTAATTTTTCGGAAGTGGAATGGTTCTCACGACGGATATGCAAGAGCTAAAACGTATGTAAGAAATTTTGCTAATTAGGGACTACAGAATTGTATGAATAGTTTAGTGCATCGTCTACAGTTCGTAACGTTGATGACGAGAGTGCATTGCATGTACTTGAGTTGTAGGCTGATGAGAAGAGCGTGCATTGCTGACCACACCCTTCTGAGTAGAGTAAATGCTTCTGTAGGAATGTCATAGTCGTATGACAAGTTGAGGCCTAACGCCGGGGTCTAATCAACGATGGACTCCTGGAGTAATATAACTGAGAAGCTTAATTTATTGTGAGAAAGGTACCCCTCTCGCACAAAGAAAACCCTCGTGCAATGAAAGGTATACACAACGTTATACTTCTATTATAGGCCACCAGCTTGGTCGACTGGTGAGCGAATCTGCTTGCGAGCGGAAAGACCCGGGTTCGAATCCCGCTGCTGACATGGTTGACGCGGCTAGAAATACGGCATGGGACTTGGGTAAACAATCGAATAATTATCGAAGTTATTATCCGACCCAAGAATGGACCAGAAGCTTCGTTCCTATAGGCTCATTCTATTCTATTCTATTCTATTCTATTCTATTCTATTCTATTCTATTCTATTACATACTTCTATTCCGACATAGCGTGGCATTCGGTTGAAGGTTTTAACGGTATGAAATACAATAGAGGAATATACCCTAGAATGATACGTTTAAAAAAGTCATGAAAACTATTTCAATATTAAGTGGAATGTTTTTTTTATTTTCTGGCCGATAGCTCAAAGATTTTTGAAAAAATCAGATCGCAACGAGTCCGAATGTAATTTTATGATCAATTTCAAACTTGAATAGTCAAACTTACAGATGAGAAATGAGAAGGTAATTTAGGCATCAAATTTACAATGACCGAAAAAGATAAAAGTTTTTCCAATCATAAAGTCTCAGTCTCGTTGAAACATCGCAGCAATTATAAGGAGAGAGAAAGATGAATAATATGTTTGAATACATGTTTAATTGAAATTATGAATGTCAGAAAACAATTAAAAACCTTGTTACATAAATGCAGGTTAGTATTTTTCACTTTCTTTAATGTAAACGTTCCATGCAAACCAAAATTAACGTATATTCATTGTAATTATAGCAGGTAAAATTCCGTTAGTAGAACTAATCACTTAAATCAAATAAAATTCAAGGGTGGCAACAGACAATAAAGAAGAATTGCTGAGCAGCGTTGAAGCTCAGTATTGAAGTAAAGTAATGGTATGATGCATTCTGTTTAGTATTTATAATAATTAAAATATTGGAGCACGGGATTGATGACCAGTGACATAAACTCTATCTTTTCTAATGTTTTTCTTTTCTAAATTCAAAGCTCACTTTCCAATAGAGTATAATGCAGAATACAGTGATCTTCGAATTCATCAATGAAAAAGAAATTATGTTTTCACATATTTTTTCACCTCCGGCATTCTTGGAGTTACATAATGTTTTCAGCATCATTCAGACTCTGAAGTTATGGAAGCATCTCTCTTGTTGTGTGATATGAAGAGCTGTCCTAATTCCCACTCCATTACGATTTTTCTTCTCATGGAATCGACAAATAAATCAACTCTTTCAGCAAGTTGTATCGCTGGTCCTTTTCGTTCAGTTTGACCCAATCGGTCCTTCCCGTTGTTACAATTCTTAACAACGGCCGTTGCAGAGCATTGTTCACTTTGAAACTAGACAACTAATCGCCAGTATAATTTATATGAATCCTACAGGTGTTGCAACGTTTACACAACCCGACGGGATGACAAAGGACTCTGTGTTGAGGTACAAAGGGCCTGACTTGCCTGCCATGTCCGAAATGAGTGTTTGTGTTCGAGTAAGAATCCTCCAGCCTCGGCAGTTCGCATCTTTGCTGTCGTATTCTGTGGCTGATTACGACAACGAATTAGTTGTGGGTAAGTAAAGACTTAGTTGCAAAATGTTAATATCATAATCAAAGTAAGAATCGCACACGGAAAATAATGATTGTAATATATCTTCAGGATTTTCCTCATTCTTGGAGAACATTTAACTTCGATTACTAGCCAGTTTTCATCAGCTAGGTTCTCGCCGTAGCTGAATTAAACCAGAAAGAATCTACTTCTACGTCGATGTGAAATACCTGAATCAATTGAAATTTCATCGAATTCAACCGAATATGTGAGATAATGAAAAAAGGAAATGCTCTCATTTTGGATATAAGTTTCCAGAGTAGTTTTAGATGTTCACTTCTTACTTGGCATTTATTTGGTGAACGTGTGATCCTGTTTAAAAGATAAATAAATGAATGATAATTTTAAGTTTGAATTTGCAGTTGTAACATACATATTCAAATTAAGTACTGAGTAAATTCACATTTTTATTAAGACCTTTGTGGCATGGTGGTCAGGAGAGCTCACATTGCTGACGGTTAAATTTATACGAGATTCGATTTCTTAGCTGAGCAGATGCGTTTCCACGCGCGTTGCAGTCGTAAGACACGCACAAGTTCGACACTCTCATCACATCAAAATATAAACATTGTGAGCGAGAAAACAAAGAAATGTCTCCTTCCTAAGTAATATATTTATTGAAAAGTGAGGCTACAACCTTCACATAGAGGAAAAAGGCCAAGGTAATTTTAAAACATTTATGTTTTAAAAACATGGCTTTCAAGAATTTACTGAAAAAATTATCCATATTAGATAATAAACAACGACTAACAATTCATTCATACTCTACATATCTTAGACGGTGAAGACTGAAATATAATAAAATCAAAGACCACATGTTTTTTCCTTCTGTCTATAAAGTACACTGCACAGACCATGCAGAAATATCGTGACGTTGATCTCTCTCCAATGATGACAGCTTACGTGCTTCTCTGGGCAGGTTTGGGACCGAGCTCGCTGGACTTCATGTGCTGCCACAGCCTTGTATGGCTTTCTATCCCAATGTCCTTTCACTTGTTTCAATGGTTCTCCACTTGCGTTAGTCTTGATCTCATTGATGGAAACGTTACCGTTGTCATGGACGGTGATGTGGTGTTTCACGGGACCAGCTATTGGCAAAACTACAGCTCATTACAAATACTTGGAGGAGGAATACTTGTGCTTGGACAAGAACAAGATAACTATGGGGGTCTTTTCGACATCTTTGAAAGCTTCAAGGGAAGTTTGGCTGATCTTCATTTGTTTAAAGAAGCATTAAATCGAGAGATGCTAATTGAATGGACTAAAAATTTCACTAAAATTTCTACGCCAGCAGTAGTTTCATTTCAAAATTTCGATTTGTTCAGTGTGGGAGAAGTTGATTTAAAGTATGAAACGAATCAAGAAGTATTTTCGGAAGTAGTGGTTCCATTTTTCAAAGTGTTCTCAGTGTTCTTATCTTACACTGAGAGCGTCCTCCTGTGCAAAGCAACTGGTGGGTCCCTTCCTAACGTTTACTCGCGGGATGAAAACCACGAACTTTTCTTATTCCTTTCTGCTCTTGATGGAGTTTGCAACATTGAAAATGCTGTGTTTGATGTTGTATGGCTAAATCACGTGGTTGATAAGAATGGAATTGTACGTGATCACCCTGGCGGGAGAAAAAGTACTTTTTCATACTTCCTTCAGAAGCCAGTGGAAAAATCGCAACTACGTGGATGTATTTCGTTTTACAGCTGTGGCAAGAAGTCTCTTCTCTGGCACGAACGCTGGTCCTCAACTAACTGCGACTTTCAACGACAGCCTGTATGCGCTTATCAAAGATTCCCGTATCTCCGTCTGCGAGGTCTTTGCTCAAGTTCGAGATTTGATCAAAAATACTTCATTGAAGAAGTACCAATGAACCCCAACCTTGTTGGTATGTTTCTATCAAGAATTGACCGATTTCTTTTGAATAACACTAACTCTCAATACTTTTTTAAACTTTACAACGTTGCAGGACTCAAAACAGAAGCGCACCTTAACCTTTCGATAACGTACCCGCTTCCCATCGGAAGACACGAGTGGACTATATTAGCAGACAACTGCAAAACCGGCAAAGTAGCTTTGGTCCTGACTTCGTGCGACGAACATGAATTCACATGCAACGATGGGTCTTGTATAGACAGGAGAAGGAGGTGTGACTTTGTAATTCATTGCTCAGACGGTTCTGATGAACATACCTGTGACATCCTCAAAGTTCCGCCTGTCGGATATTACCCTATGTTACCGCCTCCGGAACCGATTGGACAAAAATTGAGAATTGAAAGCCTCATAAATATTGACAGGATATTTGGCATAAATTTGGACCAATCAACCTTAAAGTGTGATCTTCTTTTCACAATGTCTTGGAGGGATTCTGCAATTTCATTTAGAAATTTAAAATGGAACCCAAACGAAAACGTTATCAATGAAGATAACTCCAATTCGGTATGGATGCCGGACTACGAGCTGTACGGCGATGACTTTTCTATCAGTAGAAAGCAAACAAGAAGCAAAAAATTACTTGTTGTGCGTAGATCAAAGCCAGAAGCAGATGATCCTTCTAGTCTGGCATCAGGTAATAAAAGCTATTACACATGGTATTCGAATTTTATACACAAACAGTTATCATAGTTATCATAGTTGAATAGTTGAGTTCGCTCCTTAGCCCAATGAATCATCAACATAATTATAACTAACAGGAAACTGAGACTAATTTTATTATTGTGCCTTTTTTCAGATTATATTTACCTGGGGAAAAAAAATGCTCTGGTTCTAAAACACCTCATCACCGTTACAACCACGTGCAAGTTGCAGCTCAATCAGTTTCCGTTTGACGTCCAGCGATGCCTTTTGGTAAGACTACGCCGCAACTTTCTTTCGTGAATAAAACCTCGCAGTACGACGTAAACGAAAATTTTCTAAGCTCAGATATCTATCATGAAGCTAAATTGAAAATAAAAGTACCATTGAGTAATTTTTATAATATAGAAAAGGAGCACACGCAGTTTTCAACTTGGCGACTATCAGTTCTTCAATCCTAAATTTGATGTTAAAAAAGGTCATAACTTTACTCACAAAAAGATTGTAGGCGAGAATATAATACTCGTACTCCGGATGCACAGCCACGAGATGTCAGTTACAGAACTAGATTAAAATATAATAAAATATGGCAACAGGGACTAACCGTTTGTTCATTTTTAGGCCGCTGCTTCTGAACCTTATGTCGTCAAAAGAAAAGACATCAATCATGCACAGGCATTTCAATCATGTACCTGCATTTTAGTCACACACAGGCTCCAGGAGTAAGAAGGATGGGAGGAGAAGGAATAACAGTCATTCTCTTAGTCATAAGTTTTTGCTAAATAGTTACTCGATTCACATATCACAATAATTATATGGCTCTTGATTCACGATAGACTAGAACTATCATTAAACTTATGTAACTATTGTGTATCTAGAGTCAATAGTTACACAATAGTTAAATGACTCGCGGAGCACATTAATATGCCTCGTTGTGTACGTAAATATAACTCGTAGCAACGATTATATAACTCGCTGCACACAAGTATTCCGTGACTCTCTGTACATACGAGTATAAGTACATGACTTATGGTACACCATGGTTACATGCCTCGAGGTACACAGAAACTACATGGCTTGTACAACGCACTATGTGATGCGTAGTGCACAGAAATACGGGCCGTTTTGTACAGAAATTAAATAACCCGTACAATGCAATAAAATTGTTTGCAACGCACAATTATGGAATAACACTCATGAATGTATGAATTGAATTTAGCTTTCCATGTCTAAGACGAATGTGAAGCGAGCTATGAACAGACTCCAGAATTCCCAAGTTTGCGTCTTGTCATCTAGCGCTGTCATCTCATAGTAATAATTTGAGAGCCAACTCATCAGGAGGCATCACTGATTTAGTGCATAAGATAAGAGGAACTTTGAGGCGACAAGCTAGGAATGATGTTCTTCTGCGAGTTCCAATCCCCTCACTCAGAGGCCACCATTCATTATAGGATAAAACACTAGTTTATGCAATGCAACAAGTACGGTACGTCGCTAACTTTGATTAATTTTTGTTTGTCTTAAGTAGCTGTTGCATGAAGTTTATTCCAACTACATGAGACATGTTCATATTTCCTAATTTCAAGCACCAACGAAATTAGGCATTTTAATGTTTGAGAATTCGCATTTTCTCATTAAGAAACATCATTAATACACATGAACTTTTTCCTTGTCGCAGTATATTGGTCTTCGCCGGCTGGATGGACATACTGTGTTCAAAGACAATAGTGGAGCACATCTTATAGATTTCTCAGGCATAAATCTCTCTCTCCACTACGTCGTTAAAAATTTCTCAGCATCCATCGAAATCACTAAAAATGCTGCTGAGGTGAGAACCTATTCACTATTTCCTTTAAAGTACTGTTTACGATACCAGGATTAGATCAGAATTTTCGGTTTCGTTGTTTTGGAACCCATCTAATTGATTAAGATTTTTGTATTTTTTCGAGTAATTTGCTCTGATATTTTATCACTTTACTTCTTACCGTATTTTTATTGAGCACTTGATTTCATTTTAGCATGGACCTTTTATACTGTAATGAATAAGGTTATTTACTAAAAAATTACCAAATACTACGACACTCCTGCAATATCTGCGTTTTTCATGCATTCTACTTCCTCTCACCAGGAGCTGGTGCGAGTTATTAAAGTGATCATTGTTTTGAAGAATCGCTTTGTTTTCTACGTGGTGAATGTCTACGTGCCATCTCTGATCATGTTGCTCATTGGCTACCTCAGCTTCTTCTTCCCACTGCATGACTTCAATGACCGCGTCATGGTCAGCCTCACGGCCCTCCTAGTGGAAACTACTTTTTTCACTCAGGTCTGCTTAATGCAAAAGAAATATTAACTTTTTTGGTATGAAAACACCGATTGGATGCAGTTATTTAGTAGTGCACTGGTCAATCATAAACTGTGATTAACAGCTTGCACAACAACCAGCCTGACTTTGATAACTTATTTTCTATAGTATATAAATACTTATACATAACACAAATAGTTATGTGCAAGGACTGTTATCATGACGAAAATTCGTACTAAATCATACACTTCAATCTCTCAGAATATAAACAATACCAATGTTAAGTTAATTTCATTTACATACATAGTATATGAACACGTAATATTAGTTGAACAGAGCCAGCAATAACTTGAAATTTATTCATTTTAGGGCGATGGTAGCTCATTCACCTGAATTAACATTTAACGTGAAAAATTTGACGATAACAATAACTGAAAACTGAGTTTAAAATTATAATAAACAAAATAATCCGTTATTTGTTACTTCATACCGAGGGGGGGGAATAATTATACGAGAAATTGTATCATTTCCAAAAGCTTTTCTTCAAATTTTGCACTCTCTTAATTCATGGAATTATGTAGAAGGACAATACCTACCCTCTTCTGAGACTTGGCTCTCATGGATGCACCGTTCAGCTGGCCAGTAAATCGTAATAATCGTATACTACACGAGTCAGTTGCGCACTTGACATTAAACTTCCTCACCCACTAGATAACATTGAATAAAATCCATTGTAATTCATTCCCCATTATTTCTCATTCAGTGCCATTCTAAATTTATCATGCTTGTAAAAAGTATGAGGTTCGTAAGGAAATCTCCTAAGCTGATTTTCCCCCGTTTACAGGTGAGTGACTATGCGCCTCGAACATCATTCTTGAAGAAAATTGACGTTTGGTGCATTTTTTGCATCGTATTGTTGTTTGGCATTATAGTTGCTGTGACCATCATCAACATCTTCATGGTGAGTTCAACTTTAGAAGTTCGTACCTTGAATGTAGCTTTTTTAGCCACACTGAAAAAAGATAAAATGGAAAAATTATTCATTCGGTTGAGCAGGACCGAAGATTTGTTAAAACATTTTTCATTCATGAATATATATTGATATAAAAAATTTAATTTGTTGGACGATTTACAAGCATTTTTCTATGAATCTGCGAAATTAACCATTTTTCATGATTTAACTATCAGGAAAAGCTGAGTACGAAAAAATCACGACATGAACAATATAGTCTGGAAAAGAGAAATTCCAAAGACCAAACGGCGCAAATGATAACAGCTCCAGCAAAACAAGTCCGTACTGTGCAAGTCAAACCTTACATTAACAACGAAAATAATGACTTCCCTGAGAAGCTTTCCGTTGCTCCACAAGCTGAGAATTCGACTACAACCTTTCCTGCGTTTGTGCCCTCTTCCAATTATCTGGCGATGCCATCTTTTAGGAACCTCAAAAAAGTAGGCCTGAAAAAGGACAAGAAATATTTAGCTCTCAAGATCAACAAATGTTGTTTGTATGCGTTCCCGAGCATTGTGTGCCTGTTTTTGGTTCTATATTCGTGGCAGATTGTTAGTTATGAAGACTATGCATTTATCACGTAAGAAGGTATTCTTTGAGTCCTCGTTATATTGAATTCTTGTATCATCGCTTGAAATGGATCCAGGCTCTGAAAGCCTTTTCAAATTATAGAATAATAGCTAAAACATGTCGATTTGCATCCTACAATTTACTGACGAGTGTGTGGGATATTTTCCCCGGATCAAAAGAATTTGAAATCGCCAACCCAAAGTTCAAAGTTTCAGCAGCTTGAAGCAAATAGCCTGATTAATTTATCTTATTCAGAACTAAATTTTTTACGTGGATTTAGAAGAATCTCTCTCCTCTAGAAGTTCGTTCCTGGATGATCAAACTCTTTCTTGCACAATAGTCAGCATTGAACGTTTGGCCACACGATGTTTCGTTTCTTTGTTTAGAATTCAGTAAAAGGATTCTTTGTTATGTATAATAACATTAATCTTTGATGGTTAATATTTTTGTGTGACTGTAAATTTTTCAAGTTATGCATGTAGGTAAACTGACACATTGCCAAGGCAGGCTAGTAGCAAGGGAAAATGCACCATAGCTGATGATTATTTAAGTAACTGTTCAAACGATTCAAGCACACAAGGGATCACAATACGTGTTTTAAGTATCATGAGGTATCAGAAAGTTTTTGGACTTTCTTAATGCAATCGGTTAGCATTTTTGTCTAGTCTGCATCCCATTTCTACTCGTATATATGTTCTCTATGTACATACGAGTAAATCTAGTTAACTATGACAGACGGCTAAAAACCAATGACTACTAGAGCACATTCTAGGATTCCGTTCATATATAATCTCTTGTTCAAGTCCAATTTTATTTTTAAAAATTGAACAAAGTCCCACGGTGCATAATTTCAGATATATGGAAAGTTAAGATGACTGCGATATTATTGGATACTGAAAACTGCGTGATCTTGAAAAATATGCCGACTGACACGTCAAAGCCATGAAAAGTATCTGGCAAATTTTATGCCCCGTTCCTCAGGAGATTGGCAAACAAATTCAATGCATGTTCGACAACTTGTGAATTAGTAAGTCATTGCCCTTGCGTATTGCTTGGTCGGTTTTATCCGCATCATTTAGATATGGTGAATAATCCTTTTTGAACTCATGCTCATTTGACCGACTTTGATGAGTGATTCGTATTCGAAACGTGAATTCTATTCCAGCAAGAATGCTCAGGAAGCTCCACTTCAACAAAGCCCTAAAAATAGAATCTATCATCAGGATGGAGGCAAGTGGTTCATTCTTGGGATGCTAACCTAGTCTCAGGATATCCATTTACATCGAGGACGTCAGTAGCAATGCTATTAAATTCAGGGTCAAATTCCAGGCCAGATGCGCCCTAAATTCGTTATTGTTGCAGAAGTATCTAAACAAGTGTCTCAGATTTGGGAATAAAAATCGTTAATTAGGAGGAACAATTAACAAAAAATCGGATTTTCATTCAATGTAATTTATACGTCAAAAAACATTGAAATTATCAAAAAGCAAAAATATCTTCATTGAAAAGTCTTCGAAAATTTCGTCTGGATCATTTGTTCATCTCTTTCTCCAAAGATGGACTATTTTTCCTTAGAATAGTATATTATTTATTTATCTATCCCAATGACTAACATTACATGTTATTGCAATGCAAACATTTGAGATCCTTGTATTCGAAGGACGAAAAATTTGTTTTCATGTTCATGTCCTAAAAAACTGTAGTGAAAAAACCGGGCCCTTGTTTACAACGTTTCATGATTGTTTTTTCTTGGCACACACAAACCCAGAAATGTTAATGAACGTACGCGCCTCTTTGCTTAATGTCTTAGATTGTTGACTCATTAGAATAAGACACTCAATTCTGCCTTATTTGTTTTGCACAGAAAGCATGACACCTGGATCACGATGGCTAAACCAGTTTCTGTGTGATTTATGGAGGCAAATTTTTAAAGAACGTGAACAAATTTGCAATCATGAAACTATGCTTTAATGAATCAAATATTCTTTCATTTTATTTTTGCAGGGGTTCTACATTTGTGCCTATAATCATTTTCACAGTGATACATAATTAATCAATTGAACAGATCGGTGATCCCATCAACTTCCCCTGCCACGACAGGCAAAGGATCTTTACTATTGGAACTTTCTTCAGTCTTGAACTATAACTCACTCATCATTTTGCCAACAAGACAAGACATTATCGCCTGCTTGTACAAACAACTGCCACAGACTTCTGGCCTGAGTATACAGGGTGGTGCTGTATGCAAAGTGGTGCTGCAACAACACCGTAATTTATTCAACGGCGAATGTTACCACTCAGTGTTTTGAACTCGTTTCTTTAAGTAGTGGAAGGTTCTGGAAAGAGGCCAAGCATTCATTATAATGCCTAATGAACTTAAAGATGCATGAGCAGAACTTCTAGGTCTTACGGATTATGTGTTCAGAGTTACGAATGTCACTTAGAAGAAGATTATTTATTATTAGGCTGTTACAAAAATAATGGCCGCACCAAGGTCTGGAAGGCTTCTGAAATCGACCATTATTTTTGTAACAACCTAATAGAAAGATGGGAGCTTGTCGGAAAATTTTAGTCATATCTAGAAATAACATGGGCGTATGGCGAAACATCCTTATCTTTATTTAACGTAATAATACATTTTTTATTCGTAGCAAGCATTGCAAGTGCCATTCAGAGTCTATTGAGCAGTTTATACGATTTCAAGGACTGAGTCTGCCATGTACTATGCTCCTATCTTATGCCTGTACAGGAATCTAGAATTCGAAATGTTTCTTTTGAAGTTTTGTTTTCACCTTCAGTTATTTTTGCTTATTCCAAGCAAATGGTACGCATGTTATAAACTGTTCATTTAAAGGTTACAATAGTCTTTGATGTTTTTTAGTTTAATTGTAGCGTAAATAATACTTCTTTTTCCCAGTTTCAACTTATTCAGCGACAATTTTGCATGTACCATAAGTATTTTTCAACATTTTTCTGCATTACAGGTTTACAAATCAGATAATAATATTTCTCTTCGAAATGCATGGGCATCTGTTGATAACCTACACTTACGGTACTAATTACTATGTAAAATTTCATACAGCTGTTAAACAAAAATTGGTTGATTAAAATGTAACCGTCAAAACATTTTCCATTACCATATTTTCAAATGTAGTTTGCAAACAAGCTTGAGCGATTTCTCAGTACTGTGTGATTTTTTTAAATGAAACGTATGATTGAGCACTATTTTAACTTTTTATTGTCCCAGCTTTGTACTCGTAATTACTTTCCTGTCCAGCGTGGAAATACTTCAGTTACGTCTTTACATTTGTAATACAACGGTGCACGTTGCACTCTATGTACTGTATGTCCACAACAATTTTTTCTCAAAATCGATCAAGTTTGTGCCGTATTTGTACGCATTTTTGTGTGCCTTGTAAAGACTTAAAACAACACTACTTGAAAAGTATCCATGACTGTTCAATTTAAATTACGTTTGATTGCTCAAACAAATTTAAATTCTTAAACTCGTCTGTGTACACAAGTCACTTACATCAGGATAAGACACTCATCTACACAAATCTTTGTTAAGTGACATCAAGTCAAGTTCAATTTAATTCTAGAATACAATCTGAGGTCAGTATAAAAAGAGTCGCATTTCTCTCTCTAAGCTCGATTCGAGGAAAGCTTGTGAATTACGGTAAAAAATTGAAATCATATAGCTACACCTAATGAAAATGCTTCCAGCCTTCAGAAAAATATAAAATCGTCCATAAAATCCTACAAATTCCATCAGCCCCCGTGGTCGAGTGGTCTGCGGCCTGTGTTAGGTATCAGGTCTCTGCTTCGGGCAGAAAGACCGCGGGTTCGAAACCTGGCCATGAATACGAGCTGTTTCTCGTTTCGCGCCGTGAGCTCGAACTTATCGGTAAGCCCTCAACTCCCCGCCCATGAACACATCCCGGGATCGTCGCATGGAGCTCACCATCATCCCTACTCTAAGAATGTTAACTTTAAGAATTTGAAAAACCAATGTGCTAATGTCTATGTACTGTGTACTTGATTGGAAATAAAGTTGTTTGTTTTGTTTGTTTGAACCAAATCAAAAGGTAGGCAGAGGCCCCTACCGTACACGAGAAACGTTACGCTGGATAATGACAGCACGCGTAGTAGATGTTGTCATACTCACCACACATTACATGACAATAACATGTAATGACAGTAAAAAATATATAAATACAAAATATACCCCGAACGATGTCGTGAGAAAATGATTCACTTAATTCCTGTGGGCTATTTTTCCTTTTATTAGTTCTGTTTCAAATACGAAGACACTTGTAAAAAACATCTTAGCTATCGGAAAAGTTGCTACATATATATGTACATATATCAGCTTACTTCCCATCCTGAGGATACCCTTGTATCCAACTGCACTATTCCTCTTACTCCACCTTTCGATTTACGGTTAAACTCCCACTTCATATAGCTTCCCTTTTCAACGTAACTGCTCTTGGCCAATCATTTAAAGTCAGTCTCTGACACAGTCCTTCTCTCTAGATCAGTGTTTCTCAAAGTGGTCTGTACCGCCCCCCTGGGGGCGTTGAGAAAATGCAAGGGGGCGGTGGGAGGGTACGCCTTGAATGGGGGGGTATATTACTGTATAATATACAGTAATATTATATAATCATTCGGGGGCGTTAGAAAATCAAATAGTGTCCTAAAGAGGCGGTGATTGAAAAAACTTTGAGAAACACTGCGTCTAGACAAACCCTTATAACAGTCTACCTACTCTGCAAGAATTTCATTCTGCCTTTTTCAAATAGAGCCAACCCACGAGTTTTTAACAGATTGTTTAGATCTATTCTGTATTAACCCAGTCCTTTCGCTGACTAGCACCCAATACTTATTTTTCTGAAATATTTTGTGCCTCTCTCAAAAAATGCCAAATTACCTATAAATTTACTCGTTCGACGTGTGGGTAATTATATAAGTAAACCGACACTCCGTTTGCACTGTTCGTGGGTGAACTTTTGGCATTGACTGATGCCCCAATCTTCACTATTATAGTGTTACAAATATCCTCATTATAGAATTACGTGCGAAAAATCTCTATTTCTTACAAAAAACATCATTTCATCACAAATGAAAAGAAGCAAATGAAATCTGTAATCTTGGCACCGACCGGCAAACATTTTACCAGTTCAAAAATTGCGTACCCAATATTTTCTGTGCAAATAAACAACCGGAAAATAATTTCAATTTCGAAGTTTTGCGATAAATACCTACACGCAGATTCTAGAGCAGACCAATGAAAAAAATATCAATCAAACGCATTCCGTTATCTTCAAGGTAAGACTTTTTAAAGAGAATTCGAATTACGCACGGTTTTAAAGGCTGTTATTGCATATCTTTAATTAAGTCAGATGTAATTAAGTCTTGAAGGTCAGGTTTCTCTTTAAGTTGTATTTTATATTCAATTAATGTCAAAATGATAAAAGCTGTTGCACTCTACTGATATTTTCAGAGAGAGTAGTGATGATGAACAATGTAGTTTAGAATAAATTACCAGAATTCTTCTACCTTTCAATTACTTACGAGCGATATGATATTGACTATACGTTTTATTTCATCTCTGTTCTCTTCAATTCTTAATTCACCCTTAGAAACTGTAGCAATTAAGCCACTTTTAGATGCATAATTTTGAACCGTAATCATTGTTTTGTACGGTTTTCAGGACAAATTCTTAAGCTTAGCATGTAGTACAAGTACATTTACTTTGTTCCAAGAGCTTCAAGTTAATTTTGTTGTCATCTTTTTATTCAAGGTCACCATAAATGATAAGGATCACAGCTTGCAAATATGAGGCAACTCCATACAATATTTTCCTTTGAGAAAATAGTTGATTTACGTAATCAATACACTATCAGATGATAAAAATTCAAAGGAATGTATTTTAAAATTTCATTTATTTATTTTCAAACATTCTATCTATGAACATTTTGCATCTAACTGTTGAAGGTTCAACCCTTAATTTTCGTAGAATTTAGTCATGAGGTTTTTTCAGGATTACTTTTTTAATTTAGATTCTTGTGCTAAAGCCAACCACGAATTAAACAGGAGTTACAGTCCATTGGAGCAAAATTTGTTCAGTAACAACTTATCCAGCTATGAGATGTAATCAAATCGAAAACTGATGTCGTCATGTAAGCGGTCTCAGTTTCAGCCTTACTGTGTTACATAAATGATTCAGTAACCTGTATTGAGAGACGTAAAATGCTTAAACTCGAATAAATTAACTAGTTTACGGGCAGACGGCTGTTGTGTGGAACCCTTGAGTGACACCCTTGAGCTGTAAGGTCAACTGAGTCTATTCTGCGTTGTATTGGTCAACAAACTCTTTGACTTCTTCAAAGACGGGAAAAGAAAGTCATTTGTTCTTTGATTTGTGTTAGATCATAAGAACATTGGCTAACATAATACGTAGGTGCAGTACATCTCAAAACAGTGACACACATTGAGTAATTTAGGTATGCTACACAGGCCTAGCAAGCCTTGCATGTATCACTTGCATCTTAAAATATTTGTAGAGAAAAAACTTCAATTACGTACGAATTAGCCATTCCATCGAATAGCCTATTTTTAGAATTTTAAATCTTTACGAATTTCAAAGGTTCAAAAATGTTCGTGAAAATCGTTGAAAGAATCTTTAAAAATCAAAAGAGGTGAATTAAATGTATCAAAAATTGCTATAGATAACAGTCGTAAATTAAGAGCACGTTTATCATCGGGAATTAGACTTTACTAAAAAATTACACTTTTGGACTCTACATGTAGTGAAATTATTTCTTACTGAGTATACAATGCTCTAAAATTATAGCTATAGATTAAGGCTCCATTCTCCGTATTTCTTACGTTGTAATAAATAATAAAGTTATTTGGACAGCCGATATGTTAAACCTGATGGCTCATCTGAAATTGACGAAATCATTTTGGTGAATAGTAAGTTCTTTCCTATTACCCATATTTCTTTGAAAATCAATTTTGAAACACAAGTGATTCTCCCAAAACCATTGATGAAGAATTTTCGGTTGAATTCCCATATTTCACTGAATGAAAGTTTGTGAAAATAAATTGTTGCATTTAATAAACTTAAGCTTGAGGCTTCTAGCATCTCCCTGGAAGACTAGCAAGACACTTCTGTAGTTGGGTACAATAGAGCTATAATTATCCTCATCACTATCGAGTGAAATGAACATTGTAAAGATTCGCATCAGACTTGTATCGAATATCATGCAAAATACTCTTAACGAAATCAGTTTCATTCTTTATAGTAATGATTTTTGCATTGTAATTTTTTCACACATGTGCACGCTATGCATGCGTACTAAAAGCTCTCACAAAAAGCACGTCAGATCAAAACTTGCCAAGCCCCACTGTCAATTTTCGTCGAAAATTGTCCAACAAATGACAATCAACTTGGATCGAGAAAATCCTTCACCGCATTCAAAGTACTACTCTGACTTATAGTACGTCACTGGCTAAATCAATTTATGAGTGAATGAACGAATGCTGATTTAAAAACTAGAACAAACTTACATTGTTTAAATTTTTTAGAGTTAAGAAACACATTTTGTATTAAATCAGACATATTCTTCATTGAACATGGCGGAGCAAAATTCCCCCGAGCACGATGTTGATATGCGTTTGACAGTTTCCTATATCTTAATATTCTATTTACCGGCAGTAAACGTTCAAGAACGTACGTCCTTATAAATAAAAATAAAAAAGAGACAAATACAGTTATCTTACACAAACAATGTTTTACAGTTTCGATTAAAAAATAACGAGCTTGAACATACTATAAAGTATATTAAAGATGGTGTGACAAAAACGTTCTAAAGTCGTAACGTGGAATTCAAATCATGGAATATGATTATTCAATTCAAATGCATTACTAAAGGAAACATAAAATTTGCAAGCTTTATTAAAACTACATTTCATTAGCTGGTTAGTACTCTAAAAACCTTTTTGTGATCCCAAATATTGTCCGTTGATTGTTCATTAAATAATTAGATTTTCACTCCATCCTTTCTTTACTTACGAATAAAGCTCGTAAAAAATTCACGGTCATACCCTAATTAAAACAAAGGTAGATATAACTTAGGAGGAATTTGAAATAAATAAATAAGGTATATATATTGAAATCAAATACAGATTCATCTATATGGACTTAATTGGATTGACACTCACGCTTTCAAGAAGTCTTTCGTTTAGACTTTAGAGCAAGTAATTTTATACTTGAATGCACTTGCAAATTCTTGAAACTTTACATGAGTTTGAACATCAAACCAAGTAATACACCACAATCAACATCCACCTAGGCATTCAAATATATACAGGGAATGACTACGAAATAGATGAAATAACGAGCTTTTTGGAAGACTTGGTTACAACGCTGTGTTGCTTAAGCTGCTTAATGAAACGTAACAAATTTTACATGAGCTCAAGCCTTACTTGCGTGCCTAGAATAAGGGAAGCTGAAATAAGAACATCGTATGTCAAGTGAGGTTCTTCAGCCTCCCACTACTGTTTTTATTCTCCACATTCACGGAGCTTCACACCAACACTGCGGCTGCCCTGCAGCTTGTAGACGGAAATTATCACACCAGCGTCAGGGCGGCTGATTTGAACTGCGCCAAGTGTTGTAAGAGTTAAGACAATACAGTACATGGCCGTCCAAGCTGCAAGGAGGGTCAATTTAGCAGTCCTTTTCCACTGATGCAGCAATTTTTATTTCAGATGCATTATCAACTGATTCATCTGAATCATTGAATAATAGAAAACATGATTAAGAACATAACCCATTATCATGTTACCTATTATCATGTGTTTATGATGTGTAGAGGCGTGACAATAAATAAATCAAAAAATGACTAGAATTGTTCATGATAAACTAGAATGTCGTTCAATATTCGTGATTAACTAATGTAGATTATTTCTGAGATGAATGCCCTAAATGCGCGTGGGACATTTTTCTGAGGTATGTTTACTATACCAGTAATATTGTCATCCACGACTTGCAATATTCAAGTTTTCAAGATTGAAAAAATGATCCCATCTATCACGGTTAAAGGCTTCAGAAGAAAGAAGATTGAAAAATACACTAGTGAATAAAGTGAGTGACTATAAACTTGATTCGGAGCTGTAGTGTGTGATGGATAACGTTCTCACTAATGAATTATATAGATAGTTACGTATTTTAAAAATGAAATCATTCTCTGAACTTCAAGTGCGAAATATATTAGTGTAATACAAACTAGTGAAACCCACTGGAAAATTTTATAGCTCGTTTGTGGTTTCAGCTGACTGGATTACACAAATTTAACAAATCATTTTAATATTATTAATGACCGTGAGATCATTAATAATATTAAATAACAAACTGCAGTTAAATAACAAACTGCAGTAATAAAATACGTGAAATTTGGTCGACTGTGAATTTCAATGCATAAATCACTCAAATTTAAAAGCTCGTTTTGCTCTAAGCTGCTTTCTTGTTCATTACTGGTTCTCAAACAACATATGCATAGTTTAGAAAACAATGCTTATCATTGGTAAGCATTAAATTATAAGCATTAATATGGTCGTTTTTGATTTATAATACACATAAGTGCATAAAGCTTAGTACAAAAGCCAAGTTCGCTAACTCCAACACGTTAATTCCGATTCGCCGGGCTCCCTCAGTGCACCTACACAGGCCGGTGTACAGTTGTCACACCTACATACTTCCAAAGCCTGTCTCGCTACGACAGCAGTTTAGTTAGCTTTGCTATCTATTGTGTGGCTTCTTTACCCCCATTATGCGTCACGTGCGTCAATAAAATGACTGTCAAGTGAAACCCATTCTGGACATTTTTACACAACTTTGTACGCTCATTCTACTTTGATTTGAATCCTGACTCGTGGCTAAACGATAATGTAATCGCTCATAGCTCAATATTCTTCATTAGATGCTCACTTATTGGAATTGTCACTCATGGCATCGATGGTATACGTGAGAAACCGATTCAACTTCACAGTGTTCGAGATAACGCTGCTCATAGTCTACACTTATAAGTATTTGCGATGCATTGATGCGCTATTAAAATGTACTGGAACTTATTTTCGTGACAGTTTAAATCTGAGGACCAGAACAAAAATTCGAACCAGTGGCGCTGATTAGCTGGTGTTCAACTGTCCACGCTGGCTAATCTCTAATATTTCGGCATGCAGCGTAAGCTTCAGTGTATCTAACCAAAGGCATTAAAAGTTCTGATTGCCAGTTTGAATCGCAGATTTTACGGCCACAATAAAATGCATTAATACATGAGTTTTATCAACGTTAACTTTTATGTATTCTCCTGCCCGTTTTTACATCATTAAAGTATTCTACTGCTCTTGGAAAGTTTCTTCAGTTGAAACATTTATTCAGCTGTTTTCTGCTTTATTTATACATTTAGGTTAGCTTTCTCACCTATGTATTCTGTGAATGTAGGTAACAATCAACAACATTATGGTGACAAAAGGAGCATCGTCTTCCAGCATTTGAACAACATTACTGTTTCATGCTGTAACTCAAGAACCTATCAGCTCCTGACATAGGGAACTCTTGTAATGTTTCGGCCTCATTCAATTACCTATTCCTTCGCACATTATAGTCTATTCATACTACTAGAACTCGCTTCGTGTTTTCCAGCATCTTGTAACTTTGGAAAGCTTCTTTACGAAGCCTTACTTAAGAGTCCTCTCTAGTTTCTGACTAAATGAAAATTACATCCCCCAATTTGAGACACTCTCAGGTCAGTTTTTTTCCTTTGTGCGTTTATTACACCTGATAAAAATGACAAGAGTTCTCTATAATCTAGACTCTTCGCCGCCGTCAAAAGTAGCTTTTAGCCTCGCCTTCTGCCTCCTCAGGTCTTCTTTGATGAGCGCAGTCATGACTGCTCCCACGACCAGCACAGCCACCAGCAAGAAGTTCGCAGCTTTGTCTCCGTACCTACAATGAAGAAGTTTTTCAAACACTGTTTAGAATCCATCTCGTTCGAGGTCCTCCAAGCAAACGAGAGCGTTGTTAGGATGAGTGTGAGAGTGATTTAGTAAACCTAGGGAGCGAAAACTATAAATTGATTGGGCTTCCCTCAAAAATGTAATGAGTGAGACAGTCAAAAACGTTAGGTACGGTTAACAATCTAGGCCGCAGTCACTTTCTGTCTGTTTTGTTTTGCATTCACGCTTCACGTAGTTGGCACTGTATACGTTATAAGTATTATCTAAAAATTGTTTTTGTGTAGTCTACTTCGATGGAATTGAATACTTGAGGCTATCCCAAGTCAACCATGAGTTAGTAATCGACGTTTTCCAAAAATGCCCCCATAAGCGAAAACCACATTAAAGTTGATATCAAAGGCGAAATGTAACTTTATGACCTTCATAATCCATGAATATAGTGTCCGAAATAACGATCGTGGCTTGAACACAATTTCTAAGTGAATTAAACTTTGATATCGATGACAAATTTTCAAGCCAAATAAAGCAACAAAATAAAAAGAATTTTATCAACTTGTTTTTTGCCACTTACTTGTCCAAGAGCAATCCGTCTGCCATAGTGCAGAATATACCAAAGACTTGGGCGGACGCGTTAAGCAGTCCAGACGACGTTCCCTCGGGCTCAGGAAACGTGAGCTCCGCAGCGAACTCGAAACCCACAGGAAGGTAGCCAGTCATGAAGAACCTTGAAAAACGAGACAAGAATAGAAAAACGCGAGAGAGTATACGTTCCACGGTATATTATGTACTAAGCTAAGGTCTGCAGTCACAGGTTTTCTTTGCTCTAATAACTCAAAGTTAAAAAAAGAAAAGGAAAGAAAAGAGGACAGGACTTTCTGGTACCACCTAATAGTTCTGAATGTCATCTTAGTCGAGGTTTTCGAATTTTGTCGGTGAATGATGAGTTGGAACTCAGCCCACATTCTGCTGAAATAAATAAAAGTAAACAGGCACGTGAACAATTTTATCTTTGAAAATTCAGTAGACAAGAGCGCGAGTTCCCTAAGGCACTGTTTCTCTAACATGTTTTCGTCTCATGTATAAAAGTTCCTAGTTTTAATGTTCATTCGATGTAGAAAAATTCTATGATTATGTATTTGCAGTTGACATGGCTACCGTGCAAATATGAGTTAGTTAAATGTCAAAAGTAAAAGCTGAACAGAATTATAGGTATTCCTAACTTTAAGTGGATAAAAGAAAAACATACCCACTAGAATTCAAATTTCATTAGATGTAAATTCAAGATTACAAAACGTATATGAGGCCTTCGAGACATAGATGGTAAAATAGGTAAATACCATATATATAAAAAACAGAAATATGAACGTAACTTACACATCTTTTAATATTAAAGAGTTCTGCCACAGCGTTCGGATATTTGGGTTCGGGTAATTTCTAATATCAGATAAACTCAGTCTACTACATAATGTTATGAAGATATGTGTATTAATGTAATACACATGATACAAATCTAAACTAATAAGCACAATGTAGAAGAGTATACACTAACGTTGTAGGTAGGGGAACAAGAGTCTAGAGGAATTGCTTTCTTACACGGAGAAAATCTTTCTCCATCCTCGGCTTTCCCACTCGACCAATAGAACACAACACATGAAGAGATAATGATGAAGAGTTTGAGCCAGCAATTATTCTTTTTCTTCAAATAACGTTTGAATATTTCAAGATGGCGCAGCAGAGAATTTAAAATAACCGATTAAACATCTAGTATCATTTCAGTACGATGCATGCTGGATTATTTTCATATTTTTTCAGTAAGGAACCGTCATTTAGAAAGGTTGTAGCTACTGTGTATGACAAATTCAGATGACTTTTTTCTCATCTACTTGTCATGAGTTGGTCACCCATTCTCTTTCTTTTTGTCGCTCCTGTTTGTAAGAGTCAAAAAATTAGGTCCGTATTTCAGTTATTTATAATAATAAATTCTGTGACCCCGTTTCGCGAAGCATAAGAGTTGCTGCACGTTCAGTGCTACCTACCCTAGAGCCCCAGCCATGACGAACACGAGCGCCAGCACGTCAGCTTGGAAGATGAAGGTGTAGCCGACCATGAAGACGAGGGATAACACATAAACTACCAGCGTCACCATCCTACAAGAATTATAAAGGAAATAAATCATGAGTTCAATGGGTGTACATTAGGTTTTTACATGTCATCAGGAAGACAAATGTGACCAAATGCAGAACGGTACTGAAGTACGGTACTTGATGATTTATCAAAATTTTCAAATTATGTATTATCAAAGAAGTCTGAGAAGACAATTCCTTCCAAAAAATTTTCTAATTTACTCTAGAGATTAAAAAAATTAGCCTATTGCCATCCTAAGTAAAACTCTTTGGAAGTGTGGGAGGGGGGGAACATGGGAAAGAAAACAAAAATAATACACTTGCTCTGAAACAACCTACAAGTTCCTTAGAGCCCGGTGTCCATGTGGTTATATTAAATAATTGGACACTACGCTTCAACAAAATTTGAGCAACTCATTGTGAGTTGAACTTGGATCAGAGGCATCTGATGTATCTAATCACCGTTGGCACTCTAGCTTACTTACGAAACTGTTAGTTCGTCGATTGAAAACACATTACCAAACTCAAAGCTTAACTACGTACGCTATGCTTCAAAAGTGTAGTGTGAAAAGCTTATCAAATAGCAAAGCATTCAGGAATTATGCTTCTGTGTAAAATCCATTGTACTGGAAAATGCATATTAAGAATTTAAATTAAATTGAGAACACCTTCCTCTTTTTTTGAAGGCAATTCAGAAAACACTGAAACAAACAAATTATAAACCATGAACAATAAGACAACTCAAAGCGCATCTAAGGATAATTCAAGGAGTTCACTTAGTTTTTCAATATATAAGTTATCGTGCAGATTTCATCTATCATTTTTCGATGTTTGAATCATTTGCTCTATTTAAGCTTTCGGTTCTACAGAATTCGGAAGTGCGACTGCAGCTTTCAACCCGAGTTTGAGTTCTAAGAGCGTACGATCTGCAATAGCAGACGTGGAACTGAGCTCACTAAATATTCATTATATTTCAGTGAAATTAATTTTTGTATTTATGATACCCAATTAATGAAGCTTAATTAAAGGGCTTGCCCATCTAATTGACTTTGAAAATTGGAGACACGAATATGCAGAAACACAAATGTAGAAACCAGCACAGCATTACTGAGTTACAAATTAATAATTTTGTTTCAATAAAAAGTGCTTCGGAAATAAGTTTCAATTTTTCTAGATGCATCAATTCATTATTAGGGAGTTATTGAATAGTCTGGCCTATATCTTACTTTTCTTTACTAGGAGAGCTGCCTTACATCTTATTTTCAAATGAAAGTTGATCAACATGACTAACATCATTATTCATTTATTTTAATAAGCAACATTGAAACATGTGATGACTAAGGATTGACTAACTCTATCAATAAAAATAATGCAGCTAAAAAACTCATGATTAACTCAAGTAACTAAGATATTTTCGTCGTCTTAATTTTTTGCTGAGTGAATTTCAAAATCTTTTTTGAACCTAATGAAACATTTTGAACACATGTAAGGTTTTTAGCTATGGTCTGTACAAGCTGACATCTTGTTGCAATAAATGTGTTTTTCTAGCATTACATCCCAGAATCAAATAATCTCAGTTAATATAATAATAACTACTATTTATTTTGAATTAATTTAATATTGAGAAGGAAATTCTTAGCATTGAGTATATGACTTCTGATATTATTCTAAATCAAATTACGAATGGAAACTCATGGCTAATACTTGAAGTTTAAGATTTATCAAGTTTGATGACCTCCTAACTAGACTTCACTTCATCCAAATGATTCGAGCATCGAGCCATCATTCTGCCGTGCACACTAATACATTTGTTCCAATGATTCGAGTCTGCAGTCATCGTTATGCTATTTCCCATCTTTCAAAACGAATGATAATTGTGTGAATAGTTCAAATCATTTACCTAATGATGATATAATGAGATCATCCCATGCGATGAGACCTAAGATCTTTGCATTCAATGAAATCTATGCATACGATGAGATAGATCTTCGTGTATCCCTAAAAAATTGAATAGTACTCATACAAATTAAATGATTGAGCCATTTTTATAAAATTTCAGGAGGTTACAGCTAGCAAGCTAAATGCTTGATCTGAAAATTCAAATCTCGGACACAAGTGAGGAAAAACCCAAAGGAATGTTAAGTACTAACAATGAAGAACTGACTTGAATTTCGAAGTTTTATCAAGAATGAAGCCGCACACCACAGAGCCAAGCATACCGGCAACCACAATCAACAGGCNCTGCGTCTCTCCCTGTGACACAAAGAGATTATCTCAGAGAGAAAGCATCAAAAAATATGGCATGCTTACTAATTAAAACATAAATTGAAAATGTTACGCTGTTTTTTCAAATCATGCTTTGTTCCATGTCGAACAAAGAATATTGCAAATGAATCAATTGAATTTTCGAGGTACGTCTTGAGTTTACAAGCTGAAAAAATTAGCAAAGGCTAAGCCAATAATTTTGTCGTACAGTTATATTTGAGTTTATGTGTAAGCAGTATTGAGGTTTTCCATACCAATTATTTTAATTTTGTACGAATGTAGCGGCTCTGATTTATACTCTCTTAGAAGAGATGTTCTTTGATCCAGTTTTCGTGTCAGTACCTGAATCTATGAACAACTTTTAGTTGCATAAGGGAACAGTTTTTACCTCGATTGATTTCCAATGAAACTGGATAAAATATAGAAAATAAAGTATGAGCTTCCCATAGTGAAGGAGCGTGTTTACATCATCAACTGACACAATCCGTAAGTGCACAGATAGATTTTATGCAAAAACGTTTGGACATTGCAGTTCTTTCGAACATAATATTAGCTTGTGTAATGAAATTATAATTATGAAATAGCAGTGTAAAACTATTTGAAAATAAGCAGAAGCGATGCACTTATGGTTCATTCGTTGACAAACAGATCTTCATTGTGTTAAAATTTATAAATATATCTAAAAAGAAACTAATCGCTTCATTCTGGATAATAATTAACTCACTCTCTCATTTCACAAGAAACAGCCTCTCATAAGCCGATTTTTCTTACACATGAAACATCCTGAGGATGGTAGGCTTACTGGAAAATGTGAGAGCACTACTTGGTTGAGGAGGGTCGAGATGGCGTAGAAGGCGCCTACGTTCATGCCATAAGAGAGAAGCAGTAACACGTAGCCTGGATTCTTGACGAGCCTGTGCAGAAAATTTTATTTTCTGTTACTAAAGACACAAGTGACTTTCATTTTATTTGATATCACATCGCACTTTCTTGCATTCTTGAAATAACTAAGTCCTTTAAGAAACGGGAATTCGTTATTTTCGTTGTGCATTTTGTGATTAGATTCACCCCGTACATACCTGAAGCTTTGAATGTATACAGAAGATCAGAATAAGCACAGCATCGCATGTACCACCAAGCATTTGCTCATAACAAACTTACGTACAAAAGTAACTGCGTGATGCATTTGTTCCAAACATATGAATTGAGAATAACTCATTTTCAAGCTTTAAAACGGACTTTCACAGCATTTAACACAAGATTAGATAAAATATTTCATTTAGTCTGTGCAATCAGCTCAAAATAACAAAACTTTAAAACAAAAAGTGACCACTAAATTTAACAAAAACAATTTTTACATTTTCATTCTTCAAATAAATTAGTTATGATATTTAATTTGTCATTATCAAAGAAAAAACTCCAAACAATTCAAGATATCACACACCAGGTATGACCAGAGTTGAACAGCACATTTGTGGTGTAAGAGGGAAAAGTTAAATATTATGGGAACCGGAAAGTTCTGTCCTGATTTTTACTATAAATAATAATTGAAAGAAATATTACTGAAAAATCCTTTTGCTTAACAAAATAGTCGCCATCAATAAATATAACCTTTGTCATCTACTTGGAAGCTTTTAAATCCCTCTTTTAAAAAATTAACACCTCTGTAAGAAATAAAGGAATTAAACTCTGCTTTAGAATAGAATAGAATAAGGCAATAGGAACGAGCCGTTTGGCCCATTCTTGGTTCAATACCGAAGTCCCATGCCGTCTAAAAGTAAATCCATCAGTCATGGACGTACACCTTAACCACGTAAGTCAATTTAGTCGTGTGCACACATATCACTCACACACAGGCGTTTATGTCACGAGCATTTATCTCAATCATACATTAACCTTAAGGAGTTAGGGACATAGTTAGTATGATGTAGTACTGGGGGGGTTCGTAATCCAAAATTTATCGAGACGATTTTTGAATGTGTTCACAGTGCCAGCAGAAACTATGTTTTCTGGCAGCTGGTTCCAAGTTGCGGCAATTTTAACGGAAAAAAAATCCAAGCAGTTCTTGCAGACAGGTCTACGATTAACCCATTATAGAAGCCATAGATATGAAAGGTATTGGCTTAAATGTATTCAGGATTTAATGAACTGTCGAAGGATGATGAGGTTCGTTAGTCTCCCCCTGACCTCAGAATGCCTTGCACGTAGGATCCTGGGTCTTGAGCCTCGGCTGACTCCGCGGCAGCGCTCGGAGGAGTCGCAGGCTTCTCACTGAACACTGCAAACAGATGAAGCACTTCAAGGAAACGTCTTTAATATTAATTATATCTTTAAAAATAACATAGTTAAGAGAAGGAAACCTTTTAAAACATTGGTGATCGTAAAGTGAAGATGCAAAAACATCAGCTCAATTGACCTGCGTACACTATTTTTGAAACTAACTAATCAAATTTATGAGCTCTACAGGTGAACAAAATATCTAATAAACTTTTTCGAAGTGGCTTAGACAAGGTGGAGGAAAATAGGGTGAAAATTTTGAGTGCAAATTCATTGCATTTTTTCCAGTTTCGTAAAACGAGATCGATGCTGTGCGATTGTTTCATTTTCACCTAGAGTGAGCGATGATTCATGATTCTACATATTAGCCAAAATCTATACAAAAATAAACATTGAAATATGTAAAAACATAAATATTCAAAATACACATAAAAATGAATACTCCAAACATATATAAATTTCTAAAGTATAAATTATCAGTCTGTCAACCTGTACGTGAAATCCGCCTTAAAGTTTTGTTTTGTGGTCATTAATTTACAATAAGAATTTTTTATTGAATAAGAAAAGAGTTTTTATCTTATACTAAGTTAAAAATACTAAGTTGACAATAGCACCAATGTTTAAATTTCAGAGTTTGCTACTAGAATAGAAGAATTTGAATATATAGTTAACTATAACATTTGAAGTAAAACTTGTATCGTATTTCCTGTGTTATATATTACTACGACATCAATTTTCAAATCGATTTACACTATTGCAAAGGGCTTACCGAATACAATGGCAGCGAATATCACCGTGCAGATAACGGCCATGGAAATGAACAAAGTGTACAATCCTTTAGATATTTCTTCTTCGTCTTCTGAGTCGGGCACCAGAATTGGAGGAATGAGGAAGCCCAAAGCAATGCCCAGCTGATGGTAATGTTTTATAAACATAAATTAAATGTNAGATGTTCCATTTTACTCTATGTTCATATATAAAGGTTTTCTCGTCATTCAAAGTGCGAGTACATTTTTTTGAGACACCCTGTATTTAAGCTTTTGGTTCTGCAGAATTCGGAAGTGTGACTGCAGCTTTCAACCCGAGTTTGAGTTCTAAGAGCGTACGATCTGCAATAGCAGACGTGGAACTGAGCTCACTAAATATTCATTATATTTCAGTGAAATTAATTTTTGTATTTATGATACCCAATTAATGAAGCTTAATTAAAGAGCTTGCCCATCTAATTGACTTTGAAAATTTGAGACACGAATATGCAGAAACACAAATGTAGAAACCAGCACAGCATTACTGAGTTACAAATTAATAATTTTGTTTCAATAAAAAGTGCTTCGGAAATAAGTTTCAATTTTTCTAGATGCATCAATTCATTATTAGGGAGTTATTCAATAGTCTGGCCTATATCTTACTTTTCTTTACTAGGAGAGCTGCCTTACATCTTATTTTCAAATGAAAGTTGATCAACATGACTAACATCATTATTCATTTATTTTAATAAGCAACATTGAAACATGTGATGACTAAGGATTGACTAACTCTATCAATAATAATAATGCAGCTAAAAAACTCATGATTAACTCAAGTGACTAAGATATTTTCGTCGTCTTAATTTTTTGCTAAGTGAATTTCAAAATCTTTTTTGAACCTAATGAAACATTTTGAGCACATGTAAGGTTTTTAGCTATGGTCTGTACAAGCTGACATCTTGTTGCAATAAATGTGTTTTTCTGGCATTACATCCCAAAATCAAATAATCTCAGTTAATATAATAATAACTACTATTTATTCTGAATTAATTTAATATTGAGAAGGAAATTCTTAGCATTGAGTATATGACTTCTGATATTATTCTAAATCAAATTACGAATGGAAACTCATGGCTAATCAAGTTTGATGACCTCCTAACTAGACTTCACTTCATCCAAATGATTCCAGCATCGAGCCATCATTATGCCGTGCACACTAATACATTTGTTCCAATGATTCGAGTCTGCAGTCATCGTTATGCTATTTCCCATCTTTCAAAACGAATGATAATTGTGTGAATAGTTTAAATCATTTACCTAATGATGATATAATGAGATCATCCCATGCGATGAGATCTAAGATCTTTGCATTCAATGAAATCTATGCATACGATGAGATAGATCTTCGTGTATCCCTAAAAAATTGAATAGTACTCATACAAATTAAATGATTGGGCCATTTTTTATAAAAATTTCAGGAGGTTACAGCTGGCAAGCTAAATGTTTAGTCTGAAAATTCAAATCTCGGACACAAGTGAGGAAAAACCTAAAGGAATGTTAGGTAATAACGATGGAGAACTGACTTGAATTTCGAAGTTTTATCAAGAATGAAGCCGCACACCACAGAGCCAAGCATACCGGCAACCACAATCAACAGGCCAATTCTGCCTGCGTTCTGCGTCTCTCCCTGTGACACAAAGAGATTATCTCAGAGAGAAAGCATCAAAAAATATGGCATGCTTACTAATTAAAACATAAATCGAAAATTTTACGCTGTTTTTTCAAATCATGCTTTGTTCCATGTCGAACAAAGAATATCGCAAATGAATCAATTGAATTTTCGAAGTACGTCCTAAGTTTACAAGCTGAAAAAATTAGTAAAGGCTAAGCCAATAATTTTGTCCCACATTTATATTTGAGTTCATGCGTAAGCAGCATTGAGGTTCCCATACTAATTATTTTAATTTTGCATGAATGTAGCAGCTCTGATTTATGCTAACTCTTAAAAGGGATGTTCTTTGATCCAGTTTTCGTGTCAGCACTTGAATCTATGAACAACTTTTAGTGGCATAAGTGAACAGTTTTTACCTCGATTGATTTCCAATGAAACTGGAAAAAATATAGAAAATAAAGTATGAGCGGCCCATGGTGAAGGAGCGTGTGCACGTCATCAACTGACACAATCCGTAAGTGCACAGATAGATTTTATGCAAAAACGTTTGGACATTGCAGTTCTTTCGAACATAATATTAGCTTGTGCAGTGAAATTATAATTATGAAATGGCAGTGTAAAACTATTTGAAAATAAGCGGAAGCGATGCACTTGTGGTTCATTCGTTGGCAAACAGATCTTCAGTGTGTTAAAATTTATAAATATATCTAAAAAGAAACTAATTGCTTCATTCTGGATAATAATTAACTCACTCTCTCATTTCACAAGAAACAACCTCTCATAAGCCAATTTTTCTTACACATGAAACATCCTGAGGAGGGTAGTCTTACTGGAAAATGTGAGAGCACTACTTGGTTGAGGAGGGTCGAGATGGCGTAGAAGGCGCCTACGTTCATGCCATAAGAGAGAAGCAGTAACACGTAGCCTGGATTCTTGACGAGCCTGTGCAGAAAATTTATTTTCTGTTACTAAAGACACCAGTGACTTTCATTTTATTTTTGCTATCACATCGCACTTTCTTGCATTATTGAAATAACTAAGTTCTTTAAGAAACGGGAATTCGTTATTTTCGTTGTGCATTTTGTGATTATATTCACCCCGTACATACCTGAAGCTTTGAATGTATACAGAAGATCAGAATAAGCTCAGCATCGCATGTACCACCAAGCATTCGCTCATAACAAACTTACGTACAAAAGTTACTGCGTGATGCATTTGTTCCAAACATCTGAATTGAGAATAACTCATTTTCAAGCCTTAGAACGGACTTTCACAGCGTTTAACACAAGACTAGATAAAATATTTCATTTAGTCTGTACAATCGGTTCAAAATAACGAAACTTTACTACAAAAAGTGACCAATAAATTTAACAAAAACAATTTTTACATTTTCATTTTTCAAATAAATTAGTTTTGATATTTAATTTGTCATTATCAAGGAAAAAACTCCAAACAATTCGAGATATCGTACTCCAGGTATGACTAGAGTTGAACAGCACATTTGTAGAGTAAGAGGGAAAGGTAAAATATTATGGGAACCGGAAAGTTCTGTCCTGATTTTTATTATAAATAATAATTGAAAGAAATATCACTGAAAAATCTTTTTGCTTAACAAAATAGTCACCATCAATAAATATAACCATTTCCATCTACTTGGGAGCTTTTAAATCTCTCTTTCAAAAAATTAACACCTTTGGAAGAAATAAAGGAATTAAACTCTGCTTTAACCTCGTGAACATTACTGAATCTTTTTCCGCTGATGAAATGCTCTAAAGAACGAAATAAGTGAAAATCTGATGAGGCAAGGTCTGGCGAGTTTGGTGGGTGCAGAAAAACTTCACAGCCTTAAAACTTCATTTTTTCTTGAGTTTGTTTGGCATAATGGGGTCTAGCGTTATCGTGTTGCAAAATGACTCAATTCCCGTTCACTAGAGCAGAGCATTTTTTACGCAACGATGCATTTAGATGTTCGAGTTGCTGATAATAAAGGTCTGCAGTCACAGTTTTTCTTTGCTCTAATGACTCAAAGTTAAAAAAAGAAAAGGATAGAAAAGAGGACAGGACTTTCCGGTACCCCCTAATAGTTCTGAATGTCATTGAAGGCACGAACCACTATAATTTCACTAGCTTCAGTAATGCGTTTGCTAAGTTCTTGCAGACAGGTGTACGATTAACCCATTATAGAAGCCATAGATATGAGAGGTATTGGCTTAAATGTATTCAAGATTTAATGAACTGTCGAAGGATGATGAGGTTCGTTAGTCTTCCCCTGACCTCAGGATGCCTTGCACGTAGGATCCTGGGTCTTGAGCCTCGGCCGACTCCGCCGCAGCGCTCGGAGGAGTCGCAGGCTTCTCACTGAACACTGCAAACAGATGAAGCACTTCAAGGAAACGTCTTTAATATTAATTATATCTTTAAAAATAACATAGTTAAGAGAAGGAGACTTTGAAACATTGGTGATCATAAAGTGAAGATGCAAAAACATCAGCTCAATTGACCTAAGTACACTAATTTTGAAACTATCTAATAAAATTTATTAGCTCTGCAGGTGAACAAAATATCTAATAAACTTTTTCGAAGTGGCTTAGACAAGGTGGAGGGAAATAGGGTGAAAATTTTGAGTGCAAATTTATTGCATTTTTTTCCAGTTTCGTAAAACGAGATCGATGTTGTGCGATTGTTTCATTTCCACCTAGAGTGAGCGATGATTCATGATTCTACAAATTAGCCAAAATCTATACAAAAATAAACATTGAAATATGTAAAAACATAAATATTCAAAATACACATAAAAATGAATACTCTAAACATATATAAATTTCTAAAGTATAAATTATCAGTCTGTCAACCTGTACGTGAAATCCGCCTTAAAGTTTTGTTTTGTGGTCATTAATTTACAATAAAAAATTTTTGTTGAGTAAGAAAAGAGTTTCTCTCTTATGCTTAGTTAAAAAGGCTAAGTTGACAATAGCACCGATGTCTAAATTTCAGAGTTTGCAACTAGAATAGAAGAATTTGAATATATAGTTAACTATAACATTTGAAGTAAAATTTGTATCGTATTTCCTGTGTTATATATTACCACGACATCAATTTTCAAATCGATTTACACTATTGCAAAGGGCTTACCGAATACAATGGCAGCGAATATCACCGTGCAGATAACGGCCATGGAAATGAACAAAGTGTACAATCCTTTAGATATTTCTTCTTCGTCTTCGGAGTCGGGCACCAGAATTGGAGGAATGAGGAAGCCCAAAGCAATGCCCAGCTGATGGTAATGTTTTATAAACATAAATTAAATGTTTTAATATCAGGTGGAAGAAGAGCAAGTTTAATTTTTACATCTTGTTTGAACTATTATTTTAAAATGAAGCAGCATGGTGATAATTGTATTCAGGAAGACAAGCCGAGATCTCAGGTAATTCATGTCTTCCAACTTATTCAATATATTAAGGTTAATCATAGCTAAGTTTGTTAAGTTTCATGTTCAGTCTGTTAATTAACTTAATTCATCTTCACATGACTGGAGAGCGAAAATTGCATTCACTGCGCACATTTATATACAAGAAAACTCATTTTTGCGGTGTTCTTTTGAACATGAATTTATTTTAGTTCAGCCAGTTTGCACAGGGTTTTAATCTCGAATTGTTGTTATTTGCATAAATCGTTTAAAATTATGTAAATTTAATTGATATCAAAGGTATTGGAACACGTACTAATTATGAAACACAAAATTTACTTGGAATTAAGTCGAAAATGATTTATTGTCTGAACTTCAAATTAATAAAGGTTCAAAAACCAAGAAAGCGACTATACCTCACGACTGGAAATGACGCACCTGATTACCGAAGACTCCAATGGCACAGGCTGTAGAGACTTGATTTGCTCCAAACCACACGGCGGCCAACCGGGCAGGAATTCCTACGCATCAGGTTCGATACATCAGTTATCATTAACATTATACATTGAACATGTGGTGTACCGAGCTCGAAGACTGTTGCATGCAGTACAGTATGTACTGATTAACACAACCCAATTTAACACGTTAAGTGCGGTTGCCTAGCCGGTGCAAATCTTTACTTTGTATATACAGTCACTATAAAGCTTTGAAAAAAATTACAGAACCTAACCCGAGTGATCCACCGGTGGGTCATATCGCAATGAATGTGTTAAAAAAACTTTTTACAATCGAGTTTTCTGCGTCACTATAGCGATCAATAAGGACCTTGAACGGTTTCTCATGCAAAAATAAACGAAATTACTGTACAAGAGACGCTCTTTCGGAAATATCAATGTATTGAAGATCAGATCTCACCGAGGATAAAGATTTGCGACACTGCGACAATGGTTTGTCCGCCGAATGTGACGATGAAGCGGTCTGGGGCAACAGAAAAGCACTTCACCCATGTGCCCAACATGGTGCCCAGGGAGCCCACTAGGACAGCGGAACGAAGACCCTAAGCAAAAATGATTATCGAAATCAGGGATGATTACCAGATGGGACTATGATCTTATAAACTACAGGCATTACCAGCTAACACGGCTGTAGGCAGATGCTAAACAACTAGAGGATATTTTCAAGAGAAACATTGTTATATGGTACAGTATAACAGTATGGTATTGTGTGAATTGAAGTCATTGCAATTTTCAGAGGGTATCTCTCGTGACAGCCAGTCATAACTCTAATGCGTTACACTTATGCGTTTTTTCTTTGAGCGATAGGCATTTACACAATGCATTTTAAAAACACAAGTCTTGCTAAAATAGCCTGAGCTATAAAATTTCAAAGAGCTCCCAGAAGGATTCTAGATATGGGAAAATATTCTAAAGCATTCACTCCTAAGCACAGCGTAACTTGGTACAGTTACGAGTACAGTTCTTTATGAATCAATTACAGTTTGGGTTGAAATACAACACTTTTAACATCTAGGAAAACAGTTCGATGAAGTGAAATATTATTTTTTCTGGCCAAAATGCAGTTTATGAATCAGTGGCGTTGTACTTTTCAAGATGTCTTAAAATGTCCACCTTTACAAAGTTTTAAGGGCTATTGTATTGATAGTAATAATGCCGGTATACATATATCTACATCAATGGAGAATAAATTTTTAAAATTATTTGCTTATGTTTCATATTGCATCCTTAGGATATATCCATGGAAATATATACTCACAATATTTTCCATTGCTTTTTTAGACTGAGAACTTCTGATTCGATAACTCAGCATAAATATAGAAAGTCAGAACTCTACTTACTCGTTTTTGTAAGTACCACGTAGCCGGAAATATAAGTGGGATGTAAGACACCATGTAGATCATGGAGCACCAGTTCACGGCCCCCGATCCAACTCCGTAATATCTCATGATGATATTCGTGATGATGGAATACTCGATCCAGTTGAAGGCGTTAGACATGGAGTACAGAACGAAGAGGATGAGGATCAACCAGCGCTTCTTGTATATGGTGTAATCGTCTTGATTGTGCGCCTCAAAGTCTGGCAGTGCTGAGGGTTGTTGAAAACTTGTCAGCGAGGGATAAGGAGAGAAATTTGTCAAAGTAGGAAGTGGTGAGGCGTTGTCGTTCGTCAAGGGAGAAGATGGCGGAGCGTTTGCGTCGGTCAGCGAGGGAGGTGGTGAAGGGTTTACTTTTGTGAAGACAGAAGATGTTTTAGCATTTGCATTGTTCAAGACACATATTGTAGAAATATTTGCACTGTCCAAGACATATTCTGGCAAAGCGTTTTCATTGTTCAAGGTAGGAAGTGGCAAAACGTTTGCGTTAGTGGAGGTAGACGGCGGGGAACCGTTCGCATATGTCAACGAAGAAGGATATGTAATGTTTGTGGAAATAGGGAATGGGTAAGCAATTGCGTTTGTACAGGTGGGAGAGGACGTGGAACTTGAGTGGAAGAGAGGTTTCGCATTTGTGAAGGTAGTAGTAGTGGCAGTAGGCGACACACTTGCATTACAAGATGACGAAGAGCTCGTCATGGAAGATGTGGATGTCGTGCATGCACTAGCCTCTGAGGGTTAAATTTATGTTTATTCGTGTATTTTGGAAGAAAAAGAATTTTTAAGTCATCGGTTCGCCTAGTATATAACATCAGAAAAAATTGTGTTGATGAGGCTGAATAATCTGATTTCCTAGAGAAAACTCAAAAGTATTTAATGTCAGTGATACTCTTTGAAGTTTAGGGCATGATTTTTAAAAGAACATCTCAGTTTTTCAACGTTTTCAATCATAATGGAAAGTAAGGTCGTTACAAATGTTGATTGATGCATTTGAAGAACAGTTTCGTTTCAAAATATGAGAAAGCTGTAATGAAACAAAAGACACAATGAGCTTCTTGAAACTGCTGGAAGCAACCTAAACATAAAAAATCCACAAATTTCACGAAATAAGAAGGGTAAAATTCAATTCAATTTTTTATGCCCATTAGAGATCACCATTCATTATCCTGACTGTACATTTCCTCGTTTTATGCTTAATTTCATTAGCCATTATTAGCTTGAGCAGTTGATTGTGTACTTGGCTTTAGATGAAAGGAAATCAATTCTTGAACTACACACTGCAAAAACTCTTCAGCTAGACACAACAAAAATTCAGCCTTTTCGTAGAGAGGATACAAGCGTAATTTCTCATCCATTAGTGACATCATTATCGTCACTAATAATACACTGTTTTGTAAATAGAACCAGTATACTGACGCGACCACGTTAACACATTAAGTAATCCTTTACATTAGTGTTAGTTACCGAATTTTTTACGAACTCGAACACTGTTTAATTGTGATCGCGTTTATAATTCTCTGTACGTATTGAAAACTGATACTTGAACGTGAATACTGTTTTAATAAATGAAAAAATAAATAAAATACTATAAAATTCTATACATGAGAGAGAAATTTCTTAAAAGTAATCATGCAGAAGCAGAAACTGTTTGTGCAAATGGTTCGCTTTGGTTCAAGATTAAAGAGAAGTGAAGATACAGAATCCGAAGGAAAAATATAAAAAAGTTCATGGGAAATCGAATTTTATATTTAACACGTTTGTTGCGATGCGACCCACCGGTGGGTCACTTAGGTTAGGTTCTGTAATTTTTTCAGATCCTTCTAGTGACTATGCGTACAAAGTGAAGTTTTAGACCAATCAGGCAATCGCAACAAACGTGTTAAGGTCTTTTTTTAACGAGGTGAGCCCATTCATCTCCAGGTAGGGCACAAGATCTCTCAAATGAGTTCGGGCGTGACGATGGATATCATCTTGCGAATAATAATCCACAGTTAACTTAAGTCAGGAGATTAGATTTATTCCAATTTAAAGAAGGTAATATTTAAGAAAATACATTGAAATTGAGCTGAACACCGAATCATTACTACACACCCGGTAGTGTGTAATAATCAGTATTCAGTGCGTATTCTGTATATATTCTACATTTTTTAAGACAATGCAGAATTCACAGGTAAAGAACTGGTGTTGAATTTCAAATACGCTAAAAAGGCGAACTCCTAATAGAAAGAGTCTAATTCACGACCTTCTACTCATTGGTGGTGTCTGGTTATACACAAACAGCTACCGTAATTGCAATGACGCCATGCACAGAACACTACAGTTTCACTGCTGAAACACAGTACATTATGGATGTTCTCTTGGATGAGCAGGAGAACTAAGCTTCTCACCAGGGGAGGAGGACGGAACAAGGGCTCGAGTGCTGGTGGGGGTCAGGGGAGATCCAGGGTCTGCTGACATTTTCTCTTCACCAGCCTCCTTCATTGCGAGCTGTCTCAACAGGGGACGAGCAAATTACTGTCCATATTGTAAATTTACAACAAAGAATAATAAATATTTCATTTCAGCACTGTGTATCAATTCAAAGCTACTGAATATGAACGTAGTTATTCGTTCTCAAATAGTAACCTATCAGAACAATGAAAGTCAATGAACATTATCACATTATGGACAGAAAGAACAGATGAATATTGTCATCCATCTTTTCGTAGGTAATAGCAAGAATAATAAATATATATAATTATTTACCCCGACGTTATCAATAATGACAACCATGACCATTACCTACGTGATGCAATGAGTGATATTTTTCCTAACCTAAAATTAAGCATGAACAATGGAGCCTCCACTATTAGTGATGTTTATAGGGCATAATCAGTGAGTATAATTTATTGATTACATGAAGAAGGTTTATAATTATCATACACAACATTGTGCATTCCTTTATTCTATTTCAAAAATAAAAATATCAGGCATGTGTTTTTTGCAACAGTTTAGTGTATTTTGACGGATTATCTTGAATGGTTTTAAGTTTAAATTAAGTTCGTAACACAAATTGAACTACTTTAACGCTGTAAGAGAAACAACGATAACTTTTTAACAACAATGATACATATATTAATTAATAATATCCGATTACGACTACTAAATACCTGTGAATAAATGGGCCACTTCATTTTTAACCAAACATGCACAAAAGAATCGGTCGCTTTAAACAAAAGTATAAATCAAAAGAACTGTTGATGCTTAAAAAAGGTTCACTCACCTGAATTAAAATCTCAAAGAATTTCAAGCAATTTGAAGAACAGCGAACAGATCGCGACTGTAGTAAATCTTGATGGCAGAAAATTACCACAATACGAAGTTATGAGCTGTGTTGCTGACTGAACGAGAACTGCTTTAGAACAGCTCCAGTTTTCCGTAGCGAAAGTTCATAGCTTAGTTTCCACTTGTGATTGCACGAAACCTGCTAAGTTTCAAATGGTCAAGTATGGAAAACCACTTCGTGTCTAGGGTTGAGCTTGCGAAACTTTTTGGTTTTCAGAAAATGAGTACAGATAATTACAGTAGGAAAATAATTAGAACAGCGTGAGAAAAAGTTGTTACAATTTATCTGCTCCAAAGAGCAATAGAGCTAGACAAATATAAACAAAATGAAGAAACAGTCATCAAAAATCAGAACGAATCTTCCTCTGCCTAATAGAAATAAGCCGTTTTATTAGCAGAGGCTCTGGATGCACTGGTGTCCTTTTCTCCTGTACAAGCATTGGAGTTACAATTTCTTCCAAATCGTAGAAAAGCGTAGGAACGGAAAACCTTGAATTTACGTTTTCGAAATACCGATGGAGGTGCAGAGTAGTAGTTTATGCTGATAAAATGCTGACGCAGGTGCAGAGGAATTTACGCTGATAAAATGCTGACGCAGGTGCAGAGGAATTTACGCTGACAAAATGCTGACGCAGGTGCAGAGGAGTTTTTACTAGTAAATTATGCCACCTGCTTCATGTGGGGATAGATTTGGTTTCTGGAAAGATGAAAGTACTGAGTTAATATAAATGATGATCCTACTAATTACAGAAATTACTACATTTATAACGAGTATATAGAAAAGAAAGGTACTGTAAATTCCTAGTAATTCTAACAATAATATTAACTACACTTATTTTAGAAATAATGAGCACAATTTTTAGATCAATATTTATACTAACTATTAGCTTTGTTTTTTATTACAGCTATTATTATCATCGATATTATATTACACGTTATTATAAAATTAATACCTTTATAAGTAATATTCTTATTTTATTGATTAAAATTAAAATTTTTTTGAGTTGAGGAAAACTAGGCTGTCTCCGTCTATAGGCAAAATTATGTTTTATCCCTAAATCAAATCAGCCAATGCATAACCACTCAAACTTCATAAATAAGCGTCTAAGGAATATGGAAAACCTGCTTAATCATGATGAAAATATAACTTCTTTTGATACAATTCATCGTTTTAGTGATTGCGGAAAATTACTATTCGTGATGCAATCAATAATGATCCTGGCAAAATTGTTATCTTTCGGGTTGGCAATGACAGCAAATAGTAAGCAAGTAATGAACGTTATTTCTTAAGTGGTTCAAACGTTTGTGAAAATTTACTATGATAATGAAAAAAAAACTTATATTAAGCCGTGTAATTTCCTGATGATACTGTGTAGAACTGAGAGTATCAAAGGGCGGGGCTGAGAAAAATATTTCATATTACTGGCCGTTGTCCAAAAATTAGTGTCGCACAGGCGATGATTGATGTGTTGTAAATCATTTATTTTTGTTAGTATTGAGTGGAGATGATATCTCCTTTAATCAGGAGGCGTGACCCAAAAAAAGGATGTTTTGTATGAATAACATAGCTATTAGAAATTTTCTTTGGCGTAGAATCGATAAGATTTCAGTTTCGTGGTAATGGTCATTGTCTAATTTTGGAATGCGTTTCTTAGACGCTGCAAGTTTTGTAAAATTTTAGCATTTTCATATGATTCTCAAAATGAAATGTGGATAATCTTCACGTATTTTAAATACCCACTTTAAATCAACCAATTAGTAATCTGAAATCCTCTTATGGGCAAAATTTAGTTCCCTCCTTTTGGTGATCAGTTTAGTTAGCTTTTTGCAACATATGAATAATTCTACTTCTACAATATAATAACTATTTCTATAACTGCCACATCGTCTACAAAAGCTAAGTACTTGAAAAGTTAGTTTGCGTATGATTTTTTGTTTATTTCGTAAATATTTGATTCGATTCAGAGATTCGATCAGACGTATGCTTTTACTTTACGTCAAAGAAACGTAAAAAGAAACAAGACTGAAATTATAAACAAGTTTCATAGTTAAAAAAATGGCGAAATCTTTGCTCGCAGCTCAAAAAAAAATTATGAACTCGCGACAGTTTTGTTATATGTATGTTACTCACTTCGATTATTGAGATAATAAAATTACCGCCATGTGTCAGAGTAAACGGCGGCAGAAGTTAACATTGCAGAAGCTATTAAGTTTTGTTGATGTGTGAGAAGTTAAAGTTTGATCAAATTTTCTAGACTATGCGTTTCTCAATCAGAAGACATATGAAGGTATGATAGATGGGTATTACTAAGGAATGAAGTACTTTCGTTTCTGAGCGTTGACGATGGTTGGTAAGAAAATAAATGGTCCCGTACCATTGCAGTGTTTGTGCTATACTATACATTCTGAACAAACAGCACCCACCCCATCATAAGCAATGATGAGGTGGGAGCTGTAATTCAATGTTTATGTCAAATGGCGATAGTGAATGTCATTTGCATCTTTAATATTGTTCTATGTTAGTACAAATCAACATAAACATCTACCCTCGAGATTCGTTCAGGTTTTAACACGACATTTTTCAAACCTTGCCAATTAGTTTTTATAATATGTGGTTCCTTTATTGACAGCACCTGATGCCCTTTTTTGATTCATGCATTTACCAAACAATTCATGGGTCGCTTCAAGACATGAATAAAATGTCTCGTCTTCTTCCGCAATGCATTAGTATTGAACAAAATAGTCTGAAAGACGGACCCCAGATTTCCTCTCTACTGCGGTCAACGAACTTCCCCGAAGACTGTCTTATCACAATGAATCTTTGTAATGTTGTCTTATACTCTACAGACAGATTCTTTGATGCCGCAGCTAGAGTCGGTGATATGTTTGATTTATCTTTATTCGAGTGAGTAGCGTTATTGAGTTGGCTGAATGCTGGCTGGCAGTTGCAGAGCAGAAGCCATTCATTATTCGAAGCTCTCACAAACTGAGACCCGAGAAGAAGACTCTTCCGTGTGAGGATACAATAAATGAATAAAAAATTAAATTCTGCAGAAGATTAATCAATTTTTCTCCCTAACATACTCTATTTTGGTCAAGTACAGGAGAAATACTCAAGAAAAAATACTAAAATTTGACTAATAAATGTTGATTATTATTCGTGACTGCGAGTGTACTTGCCCAATCCATTTCGCCTTCTGAGTCGTCAGGGCTCTAGAATAGCAATATTGGTTGTCACATCCTTAGTAATTAGTTACCAGCATCTTCTTCATGACGTTGAAAGAAATAATGAAATCATTTCGACTGATTACACTTTAGCAATATATATGACGAGAGCGTCGGTTTGACCAAATGAAAAAAGAAAGAACAGCATTTAACAGAACTCATTTTGTTTAATTATGTTTATAAAAAGAATTGCATAACATTTTAAGCTGTATGAAGGCCATGAGAAAAACTTATCGTTAGACAGACGACGTTAGACATTCCTGGAAACAGTTGTACAGGGTAAACAGCGGCATACTCGTAAAACGATAATGAACTTTATTATAAATTTTCCAACACTAATAAATGAAACAAAAAGACTCACAAATTATCATGAAAAGTATTAAAGTCAGTCAGGTCTGTAGAAATTGGCGTACACAGCTCTCGAAGAGCTTGCAGATAGTAAAAGTGTGATAGAAACTTGGTACTGAGGTACTGAGACGGCTGACCTCTACGTCATGGTTCTAGGAACAATTCACGAACTCAAAATGGGCTTTAATCATAATTTTTCATCTCCATTTTTTTTAGCATTTGTTAGTCTAAATACATAAAATTACTTTACCTATTTCAAAATCTTTTACTGTCAATGCAAAACTGAACATTCGGAGCAATATCGAACTTATAGGCTAACCACAATGAATTGAAGGCAGATGCATAAGGTGAGGGGAGCATGCATATGATAAAGGCTAGTATCACGAGTCCTCGACACAGGATGATCTCATTTGAATTGCACTCTTTGCAAACCAGCAACTTCCCGGGGCCGCCTAGCACCACAATGAACGGACCTTCCAACTCTCAGATGACGGCGACTGCAGATCTCTTGCCAAGTGAACAGCGTGACTGACCCTTTTGCAAAGAAACTTTATTTACAATATGGTATGCAGCATATGGTGTCATCGGGTTTTCACTTCCCAATGCTAACATCTTAAGACAAGGGATGTCGCTCCGAACAGCTATTCCTGTTTTTCTGTGTTGTGATTGAGGCAGAGGCTCGTAAAGACACCAGTTGAGCTGAATGTTGAGGAAATCGTTTTCCTGGTTTCCTGCGTCACAAGTAGGAAACATTTGAGCGCTGTGTGGAGATTCGAAGCAGGGACCTAAGCAGCACGAGAACAAGTCGATAACCAATTGAACACAGTGGCACCAAAGTGTCAGTCAAAGTAACTTTAAACCCTTTTAATAAAATTTCACCATTGCAACGATGATTCCCAAGCTAATGCAGATCGGCAAAGAGGTTGAATCTTCACATCTAGAGCAATGGTTTCCGTAGTAATTCCGCATAACGGTTGTAACTGTTCAAGTAACTGTCAGCATAAGGTGTCGTAGCTTCAAAAGCGGATTTTAAAGGGATATTTAATCAATCGTGTCATATATTGCAAATGAGAACAGTTGTTGTTCCATCTGAAAGTAAAAATTGGTTATGACTACATATATGGAAGTTCGTAAAGTGGCCTAAAAGAATGAACTACTTTTCTCGTGCACATTTGAACGTTCCATAGTGAACGTACATGACTCCCAACAACCTTGTCACTTTGAGCTTGTCGCCTCAAGTCCACTACAAGTGCAATGTATTCTAAGGCACAGTTGTCCACAGTGCACGCTTTCAGAGACTTGCTGCAATAAGTTGATGTTGATCAGCCTGGCATTCTGCATTCATGTCCCGTATTTGTATAATATCCTCTTATCTTTCCGAACTTTTGTGAGAATTTATAATGGACTCTAAGAAATAACTCCTGCATTTAGAAAGAATGAAATTCACTTGGTAAGTTGAGTTCAAAACATATGATATGATGCAGATAAAGTGTGAGTCGAGCTATTATTGGTTTAGTGAGTCGGTGATATCAGCCTACTCGTGGTCGGATCAGCAAGCGAATGCTATGAGATAAAACTCAAATTTATCAGTGTGATCTGAAGCTTATTTTACAACGCATGTTAGATATTATGTTTGTTCAGTGAATGGAATTTATCGTTCATTCGGATATGCTTTTCATGAGAGGCACAAAATGAATATTAACCTCCTACGCGTTTAAATTAAGCTATTTATCGTCAACACTGAATGGCAACACTAAATTTATTTTCTCGAATAAATGTCACAGTCTTTTTTGGACAATGATGTCAAAATTTGGCAAACATTATTCCTCACTCTAAGTACTGGTGCAGAGCCAAGTTCTGTGGCAAAATTTTATAAATGTGCGGCACCGCATGTATTAAATATAATATTCCAGACTACCTACCAAAAATATAGGAAAATCTATGAAAATCCATTGATTATTATATAAGAAGACTGTACCTAGAACCAATTTCTTTACAAGTTCTTACTAACCTGATACCGGGTCGCTACAAGATTGTATTTTGTAATGCTTGTTCTATGTAATTCAATCGACATTTCGTTTCGTGAACAATTATGTAAAAAATTTTCTTCTATATAAAACCAATGCACACGATGAGTTTATCACCTCAAATAGGAATTTAATGACCCGTTAGTAATCCGGATTAGGAAACACTACGGTCTAAGTAACAGAGGAAGCAGTAAAGACGCATAGTCAAGTGCGATGTCTGCTCTGTGGGCGGAGAGCAAAGCATACCTCTAATTCGTCCTTTTTATATGCAAAATCCCTTATTTATGCAAAAATTCAACCAAAAACAGTGCATCATTAAACGGCCTCTCCTCCCTCTCTCTCTCTCCTTCTAATCCCCATTGAACGGAACAAATTTTAAGGCTAAGTCTTGGAAGTGAATCTGTGAACCCATTAGCGCCCACTGTTCTCATTTGAGGACAGGCTGTAAGGGCTAATTTAGCCTAACGCCGAAGTTATTTCTCCACCGAACGAAACATTGCGTAAATTACCCCTTATATCTACACCTTTTTTATTTCCAACTTTACAACGAAACATTTAGAATATAGGGCTAAAATGAATGATTTCTAAAGGAAGGGACCAATAAACTAATCGCTCAGTCGTTGAAAATTTCATAAAAATTGTAGAAACTAGTGCTTTAAAACACATGAGCATGAGAGCAAAATTCTCCTTTCATATGTTCACGAGTAAGTCATTACTTGTGAATTTAATGTAAATTTGTGGTTTAGTATGTGGGGATGTGTTAATTACTCAATGTGTAAACTCTGACTCTAATCTATTAAAGCAATAATTCTACCGTGATAAGTAAATATCGAATACGTTGAGTATACTCCTACAGTACATAGTTATATTGATTAAGTGCGATATTAGTATATTGCAAACAATTTGACGAGTCAGGCATCGAATAGCACTCATTTCCAGTACCGATTAATCTGCTTGAGAGCGGAAAGACCCGGGTTCGAATCCCGCTGCCGACATGACTGACGCGGCTAGAAATACGGCATGGGACTTGGGTAAACAACCGAATAATTATCGAAGTAATTATCCTACCCAAGAATGGGCCAGAAGGTTCGTTCCTATAGCCTCATTCTATTCTATTCTATTCTACATGACGAAAAAATGCAACGAATACTCAACAAATTGACTAATAGCTATAAATTAATTACTCAGTTTAACAATAACACGTGGAACTCGACGTCATTAGAAAAAAATGCCAAAACAGAACTGTACGACACATTTTCATCATGTTCCAAAAATCAAATTAGAAACACTGAGTATAGCAGGGGGCAGGTTATGATAACGTTAGAATATTTATCTACAAAAACTGATAAAGAAAGCGCGCAGAGCTGAGAAGAAGACTATGTGGAAGAAGCAGCCGGTGAGTTACGATAGCGAGTAGAAGACGTGATAAAATTCTAAGGCACAGACGATATGAAACTTGAGTCACTTTGCTTTCAACTCACTTCGCTGCTATTCGTACGTACGTTTCTATGTTATTGTTTTAAATAATTAAAATGTGCATAAATAGGATTTGTAATCAAAATCAAAATAAAGCCAACTTTATTCGGATGTATCACACAGTACTGTAAAATTCTATAATACATGGAGTTGGCTTTCAATTGTGAACGCTAACATTTTACGACTATGTAGTGACGATGCTCACAGCGACTGTTCCCGTCCTCTGTGATGTAACTTGAACTAAACACTCGGATGGACGCTATATAAGCTTGATGAAGGTCGTAACACTAGCGCTCATTTCTATTTCCCTCCTAATATCCCCTCCGTTTCACCTCTTTACTTAGGCACACCCTGTGCCAAACTCTCTCTCAAATCTTTTCTATTGGTACCGACCGACCGACCAACTCCTGGTGTGTTGTGTAGCAAGCAGAACATACAACTGGTCAACCAATCGACTGAAATTACGGCGACTGCAGGATTTGAATTTGGGTCTCCCGTATCCGATGCACGGATGCTCACCATGTGACAAAAAACCTAACAAATGCTGTAGAAGCGAAATCTCACTTTAAAATCCCCTATACGTTATTGACATCACGCATGAATTTTGAATGATAGCAGAACGAAAGCTGCACAGTCATGCGGGTGTACGTAAGTGAATGAAGGGTCTTATTGACCTGTATATGCACGCCTGAGCATGCAACTTTATCTAGCATTGTATTGTTCAGAGACATAAAGGCACACAACGTGTTTGCTTGGACACAATACGCGTCCGTTGGCTCTAACGTTCTTCGATGTCTTTACTGTACTTCCATTTAACCTATTAACAATTGGCTCTTACTACGTTTGACAACATAATTTGAACAATCTCATTCTTTTATGGAAGGAGTTATATAGTGTCAATGTCTGAACATTTGTTAAATCTTATATCTGAAGAACCAAATAAAACCTAAAAGCTATAACAAACTGGCATGAGCGGTGCCTCGTCTGCATCGGAGAAGGCGGTGAGAACAATAAATATTTGACTTTAGTGAGGCCAGTGTAGTGTGACTAAACGTTCTTGATTACTATATTAAATGGTTCTAACTGACTCTCTTAATATTAGGAAAGCTATTTTGAGAGATACTCCGTGTAGTGAATTACTTTGATGGAAAATAATGCAGTTTCATGATAACGTGAAATCACGTACGTAAAATTAGATCAAAGTACTCATGATAACCGCTAGAGATGCATAGTTCTGACATAAGCGCTGATGATGTTTGCAGAGTAGTAAAGGACTAAGAGAAGCATACAGCGACTTAGTTTCATCTTTTGCCGAATAATGTACTGCTGTACCTTCTTCGATAGCATACGGTATTGAGAGCAAGCTTGTTTAGTTTGAAAATTAGTTTCATAATAATGCAAATAATTTTTACTTAGGATATATAATAATTCAAAGCTCATTATTCAGTGACTCGTCCTTGCATAGCCGTAATCGCAAGAAAAAAATTTATTTTAGCATAAAAATTTTCCTATGATAAATGCATCCCTTGAAGCCGTTTTTGAAAGACAATCGTTAGTTTTCTAGTCTTGACATTTTTAAGCCCCTGGCCCGTGGACGTGAGGGGCCAATCTTGGGCTAGTTATTGACTCAAAAAATCAGCCAGTTCAAGAAAATAATTTTTCTTTCAACTCGTGACTGAAAAAAACGAGTCTCCCTGGAAAACTCACATTCACCAAAGGTAAAAACGAAGTTTTATCTGTCATGTTCATTAAGATAGCGACGATGATGACCTCTTTATGTCATGATAGTATAGTTAATGTCACAAAAACTCCTGTTAAAGCTTATGCGATGGCTGTTCTGCATAAGATATTAGGAATTTTCCACGACTCTGCTGCGGGAGTATAACTTGAACATGACCAGCTGTCGTCCCAAGAGTCTCTGATCTTGTAGTTATTTCGTTAGCTGCACAAACTTCATGAGTCTTTCATGAAAATTTTCTAATTCGTTTAAAATATTTTGTTTGTTTCTAAGAACTTAAAGTTCGAGTACATTCATTGTATAGTGGATGTTTCGACAATCGTTTCAAGCGTCACATGCTATGTTTTCTAACATGTAATGCTGGTAGATAAATTCAATAACCGCTAAATAGATGAGACGCTGTACAGTAACTTGTATTTACCTAACATGCTAAACGTGTCGTGTTCTAAGGTGCTAGTATCATACATAGAGTTCCTCCAATATGCCTAATGAAGTGTAATGCAACTTTGTGACATTATAATGTAACTGAGTCTAAATACTTCACTGTGATGAAAGTAGGATTCCTCTAGCGAATGCGAAGTTCTCCGATACAATAGTCTAATAAATTTGAATCTCAGTCTTTTCAAAGAGCAAGAAAGGACGATTAGCGCCTTTACCTCATCAACGAGGACGGTCAGCTAGGCCCAAAACGTACGTTTGGCTGTAGCGTCTTTACATTTGCCTCTGCATGATTAGTTCTATGAAATTGCACGACTTTTTGCTTGACACATTATCTTAAACACTACCCATCACTTTCAAAGTGACATGCATGAGACTAGTTTAAGTAGGCAACAAAATGTGTTCAGCACAATATACAAGGATTGAAAATAGAGATTCTGATGTTAAATTAAGTTCCGCCCCACAGGAGCATCTTGAAAATTTCAAGGCAATGTATGCTTGTGTTTAGCTTTCGTGCACGTAGCTGTGTCTGTGAAAAATTGTGAAGCCTTGTTCAAAACTAACGAGTAATCTTTCAAAGGAGTCAATATCAAGTTGTATTCTACAGAATAATTTTACGACGCTGATTGTTCCCACGGTATGAGGGTTGTTTCTGTATTGGAGCCCTCTATCTCAGTCGTACTCTTTATCAGATTCACTGCAAGCTTTCCTGTGTTACCTTTATTCTACTTGATATGTTCGTAAACACACAAGTCAGTATGCTAACAGTCAATTTAATCATTAGGTCCATCGCTTCTATGATTATAGATGAAAAAGATATGAACATAAATATGGTGTACTAAACAATAGTTCTACTGTTCAAACGCTCAACTTGAGCGCTACATTGGTGTGGGAGAATAGGTGTGTGCCCTTGAAAATACAGGAGATTCAACATCAGCACAGCGAAAAAAGCAATTACCTGATAACAGTTCTCTAGAATTCATTTCTGGGATTTTTATTCACGGGTTTGCTTAAATTGATCTCTCTTCAGACAATACGTTAACATTGTAAATTTATTCTTAAATTTGTGCTTCTTTAGCCCAAAACAGCGACTTTTCATCCTACCGCCAAATTATTGCTCATTACAACTTTCATCTTGCTTTGAATGTGATAAAAATTATAAACAAATATGTTAACTATTTCTGTTGAAATCATTGAGAAAATATTTACTGAATACATTTTTTGTTTCACGGAAGCTCGTCTCATATAAATATTGAATGAACAGCAATAATCGAACTCAACAGAAGATTGTACATCCGAGAAGACTTATTTCAGGTTTGGAAGAGCAAAAGCGTTTCCTGTTCTTCTCAGCTTTAGAAACATTGTTACATGAACAACGCTGAGGGAAATAAAATGCCCACTTAACATTCCTTCAGTTGGAATTTTTTTTCTGGACCAATGTAGGCCATCGTTAGTACGGAGTATCTTTCACTCTGTATGTATTCATCCAAATGTTGTCCCACAAAGTATGAACAATTGTACTGCGTTTGCTCTAAATTTTATATATATTTATAACCTTAACTCAACTTTGGTTATTTTTCTTGATTCACGTGTAAAAATTTTACCCCTGAAGTGCGCTGGTTTGAAGTATTGCTATGACGCACATCAAGCAGTTTACACAAATTTATACAGATGGTTTTCATAAGAAAATTTTATTTACAGTGCGTACTAACGAAACAATTTTGTGCTAATTTCCTTGAAATGGCTCATAATTCGCCTAAATTTTCAAATGAATACGATATTAATAAATTACTGATAGCTGAAATATAGGTACTCCTGCCGACGTCATTTAGTAAGCTTCGTAGAGGAACGAAGAATAACAACAAAAGAGAGAAAATAAAGATGATTAGCTAAATTGAAGTGCTTATAAGGAAAGACTAGCCACCAAATACTAGGAATGTTTCGATATAGATTAGCCCGCGCAATATATTGTTTGATGGGTTGGGAGGAAGCCTGTTGGGGACGATGCAAAAACAATGCCAAAACTAAATTTTGAGCAGAACTTGCAACGTAAGCGTTGTTAATTAATGCTTGCTGAACAATTCTTACAAAGCACGCTCGACTGACAGCACCAAGATTCAGAGTAGGAGTGGTGTAAACTACGGAAAGCATTTGAAACCTATGATATAAGTTAACCTGCTAAGCGTTATTTACATCATATGATGTTTGTACGAGTTGCATTCTAACGGCAACTTACACCATATGATGTAGATGCGCGACAGTATCACAGCGGCGTTAACATCATATGATGTAATGATGTTCATTAGTTCAATTAGCGTTGTTATTACTGTCATTTACAATTGTAATATGACAATAGTATTATTATTGTCGAGTGAGCGGTGACCGTTAACAGGTTAATATAGTACTAAAACGATGACAGTAAAGCAGGTTAAGCAGAGCATACTCCATAAGACTGGTATCAGCAGGACATAACGCTGGTCTTCACGGTAGATGGAAAAACAATTCCTCAAACGAAGACGCTCTTCACGAAAACAACCTCTGGATCTCGAAGCTTTTCTGCTGTGTAGACACGATCTCGTGTACGACTGAGCGTCAGAACACACGGATATTTCTTACACTTGTTCAATTGGAGCACCGTACCTGAAGCGAGCTATGGAGACAGTGTCTTAAGACGCTATCAGTTGAACTTTTATTAAAACTGGAAAATTATGACCCACGGAGCCTGTCTAGTTGTTTCTACAAAGAAAATCACCTTCTGTATTGACTTCAACTCAAAATTTTGCTAGTGGTCAGAGAATACATTGAATGTTTAATTGTTTCATCACTTAAAAAGAATCCATGATGTTATCTACAACAAAATGAATTCTTCAAACTAATTCAAATTTTATTGTATACAATATAAATTCACGATCTACTTTAGAACAGAAACTCATGACAGAGTTCAGACGCAATTACGTATCACATCAACTTTGAAAAGAAATTACGAGCATAGTACAATAGTCTGTAGTACTCTATAGCAGTACAATAGTCTGTAGTACTCCATAGCAGTAGAATAGTCTGTAGTACTCCATAGCAGTACAATAGTCTGTAATAGCACATAGCAGTACAATAGTCTGTCGTAGCACATAGCAGTACAATAGTCTGTCGTAGCACATAGCAGTACAATAGTCTGTCGGTCGTAGCACATAGCAGTA
>VCRD01001790.1:0-13434 GCA_006783055.1 Trinorchestia longiramus
TGCGTGGCAGGCAGGGTTGCGTGGCAGGCAGGGTTGTGTGGCAGGCAGGGTTGTGCGGTAGGCAGGGTTGCGTGGTAGGCAGGGTTGTGAGGTTGGAAGGGTTGTGGTGGGGTTGTATAAACTGTCGTGTCACTGCACAGCACTTGCTGCGTGACACAGTCAGGCTGGTGTCGGATTTTCTCCCGCTTTAATAGCACAGTGACGAGGCTAAGACAGAACAATGTGGTCTCCATGCACCATCTCCTCTAAAAGTCACCATGTCTTTGTGGTAGCTCACTTTTGTTGGCTTCTTAGAATGACGTTTGTAATTTCTCCCAGTCACAGCTCTGATTCTGGTAAGCCAGTGGCTAAGAGTGTGGGAATTTTGTTTAAGCGTTTATATTGTGAGAGATCGGCAGTTTCCGCATTGTCTACATGTAAAAAGGTCACTTTCTTCTCACAATGGAGGTGAGCTTTTTCAATGAAGGCAAATTAATAGGAGAAAAGGAGTCACGTTTAATGAGTAGGTTAATTTCTAGTCACACTAGTTTTATTATCATAGTTGAAAATGCTTACATGCATTTCTACGATGAATTTATTTATTTCAAAATTTCAAACATTAATTTTTTTTGTTCTACGTACATTAGCGTATGATACGCTGCCCGTAACACATTAACTCTGCTCAGGTGAAGACTAGCATGGTTACTTTGACTCAAGTGTTTGTATTCGTTAGAAAATTACGTGGTTCTTCACTGGGAATAATTTTATTGTTGGAGCTTTTACGATTTAGTTTCTTCAGTGCGGAGAATTAGTTTCCGTATTTTATTAATATTCACGCTTGGACGAAAATGTCTAACTGCATTTGTTTGCAGATTATTTCTTGTAACTGATTGTAACTATTTCTTGTAGCGCATCGTAATTATTTCTTGTAACTCATTGTTACTATTTCTTGTCTCTCATTGCAACAATTCACCTACTATTACTGACGTACTTTTCTTTTTATGTTTCACCATTTTTTAATATAATTTCGGAGATTTGAACATTCTATCATTCTTCTAATTATTTCGTATGGAATATTTTATTATTTTACAGCAGAATTGACTTTGTTTTTTCTTGGTCAGGCTCCACAGTGTCTAATGGAGGCCGGCGGGGAAGCGAAGTGGCCACGGGAGCGCCTCCTTGTTCTTCTGACGCTTCCCTCGCCACGAAGGCGGCATCTGCGCCTGCTGGGGGGCCTGCTGCAACTGGAGGAACTCGTCCCACCTCCCGCACCTCTGTGCCTCCTGGTTAGTGACATTTTATTGAAGTCACTTCTTCAGACATTGAGGTGACATCCTCCAACAGAGGTTAACTAATGATAGCCCTAGAACGATAATATTATGTTTTATTTGTCACACTAAAGCCGAAAATTTGCTGTTCATATGTTCTCAACTTATGAGTTTTGAAGCGTGAAGAATTGTACGAGGTAGACTTACACGCTGCTGCTTTTCATCACCATTCTTTTCCTGCGGTTGCTGTTGTGCTTGTGTACTGGGACTGCCTGTATCAAATTTTTGATGTTCAGTGCTGCCAAGATATTGAATATTGCAAAAAAATAGAACATTTTATCTCTAGGATTTTACCGAAAATCCTTGGAAAAAATCCGTCACATTTTCATATACATTCAGTACTAATCGGTGCTGCTAATTCTAATTGGTTAACATGCTTATTAATCTGTGCATCTGAAGGTCTTGCCTTTTTTGTTGAAGTATGAACGTCTGAAGTTGATCCCTTAATTTTATGTACGGTCTTACCCGTGTCGCAGAACATTATCTAATTAATTAAAAACACGGTCAGTGTGCAACGTCGGCGCTTATGCGTCTTCAAAAGTATCTAGGCGTTTGTATTAAATTAAAAATATTGTACAAGTTTAATTTGATAGTTATCATCTAAACGTCTTGTGGGAGGAAAAATAGCACAATGCATCACGTGCTTTATTTGCTTTATTGCACCAGCTCTTGAAATTCTTCGAATTTTAACTTATGTTTTTTTCTTTCCACGTCTAAGGCATTAAGTTATTATTAAGGTTTCTTAGGTCTCTATTATTTTCCTTATGATATTACAAGTCTGCTCCACGCCCGCGCGTGCTGACCATAAAAGATAGGTAATAACTGAAGTTGTGGTTTATTACGACCCAGTCAGAACAATTATCCACGGCATTCGAAACATAGTCACGGCCGTAACCCGCTCTTTAATTGGTTAGGGCTTTTGTTCTTAAAAAAATTGTTTATTTTCTAAGCTTGTTTGAATGGCGTGCCTTAATTTAAATGATGCAAGGCTTGAAGACAAAGCTCATTTTCGGCTTGGCTGGAGGTTAGTGCTTGAGTTTTCTCTTCTTGCTTCATGCGGTGCTGCGTTGAGGGTCAAGACAAGTTATATAGAAAGCCACAGCAGGATATTAATTTGTTAGATATGCGGGAATTGGTGTAAAATTTAAAATCAGACAAACAGTAGTATGGTAAAAATAGAATAAAGCCTACTGTCTTGATAATTGGTTAAGTACTTCAATAAAAACTCAATAGCACTTTATATATACACCATATTTCAGAAAGTGTACTGAAGAAGTCGCTGTGCAAAACGTGAAATGTGAACAAAAATTGCGATTCTCGGAGTATGTACTTAAAAAAGATAGGACGAATAGTTCATATATCTTTTCTCTAGCACTAGCTGTGGATCACTGGACTGTTTGAAAAATCGCGCACACCTAGGATTTCGTGAAGTTTTTGCGTCCTGCTCAAGAAAATTACGCTGTCTCGCTCTGCTCGCTGCTGTTCTGTGCGTGCAGTCGAGCATCAGCTGGCGCTGTCCGCTCAAGCGCGTCTTGACGCCGCTGTTTCTTACAGGCAACGGACTCATTTCGAATCCGTTGTTCTTGAGCACGAAATTCGTACTTGCCCGGGTAATTTTTTATTCATCTCGTAGGTAATTGTCAATGGATGTCTGCATGCTGAGGTGCGGAAAAAATGGAAATAATTCGTGAAAAATAACTTCATACTTTGCTGTGCAATGCTGTTGAAATACTTCCAAGTTAATGTTCGAAGCAGTTAGGCGCATTTTCAGTGCTAAAATGTAACACAATGGAAATAGATATACTGCATTAAAAGCAGCGTTTGCCGATAGTACTTGAAGTCTGGCCTCTTTCTTTTCGTTTGCACACATGTTTTTCATAGCTTTCAATGTGGATAAGATTACTCTACATCTCCTTTCTGTAATTGACTTATGTTACATAAAAATTCCTCCTGTGCTCTACAAAGAAACTATTATCAATGTTTTTCCCAGATGTAAACGTTCATTCGTGTTTGTATTCAAATGAATGTATTTCATTGTGCTTACTTGAACACAGAGGGTGATGCGATTCTCCCCTATTTAAAAAACACAACTTTTTCGAGGGCTGCTTCTTTTCAATCTGCAATATTCCCTTACCAATACAGATTAATCATTGATTTTAAACCATACAATGATGCTTATTTTAAGACTGTGTTTTAATGCGACGTTCCCTATTTCAAAGCACGTGCGTACCTAGGTATTTACGTTCACATAATATACTTGTATTCTGTATTATTCAGGAGACAAACCCTCGGTTCCTACGTCACGTGCCCTACGTGCTGACACTCTCAAACCTGGACAGCCCCTGGTCACACGACGTCAAGCAGTGACTTCTCGAGCTCCAGGTACGTTGACTATTTATTAACACGAGATGTTGCAGCTGTTCATGCACGTAACATTTGTGTTTCCACAGAGTTTGCTACTGGAAAGTGCTGCTTGAAACCGTTTCGTGAAGATATTTTAGGCTTAGGAGGAGGCAATTTTAAAAAAGACTCGTTTGGGTAATTGGTTTCCTAACTGGTTAAGGTTGATGAATATCGAAGTATGTTATACTTGAAATAATTTGGTTTTTCTTTTGTAGATACTTGGATCTACTTATATATTTTCTATTAGTTTTGCATTATTTTGCTTGATGAAATACTTGTATTTTTTGATTATGATAATTTTTATACCTCTGTCATAGTTTTCGAATTTATTTTTTGTGAACAATGTTTTGTATACTGAATTGTGTGTAGTGCAGACAATCTGGGATAATATCCTGTCTTCATTTATTTTGTAGTTTTGAACATTTTTCTTTTGTCACCGTTGTAAATATTTAGAAACATGGAAAATATTACTCCAGCTGTACCGAACGAATCTAAGGTGTGGTCTGAAGAGTATGTCAATGTCAAATCTCTGAAGTATCCAGAAAGTTCACGCTAATTAAAACACATTTTTTGTATGTATTTGCTATGAGTTACTAAGCACGGCCATCAACAAGCGTTATGAAATCTCGGAAATTTGTCTATTATAAACTGATGATGCGTGCTGTTGTTTGTTGAAATTAAGGAGTTGGCCTCACGATTGCAATGTCTCGAAGGATAATTTCCTTGAGAAACTAATGTCGAGAAAATGAACGCCCATACCTGCTGAAATTGAGCAGAAAAAAAGCTGATGAATTGTTGAGCCAAAAACATTTTTAAACTTAGTCACTCGATCCTTACGCCTATAGCTTCAAATGTTAGCTCTTCGTAAGTTATATTGCCAGTTTCCACTTTTTTTATATTTTAAAGCTAGATTTCTCTTCGCACGAGTCTCATAGATTGCGGAAATTATTTTTTCTGTCTTTCTGTCGCCGCTCACCCTTCGTAGGAAATAAGAAGATGGCTCGATCTCCTTCACTGGCCGTACTTACATGTCTGTGTCGGCCGCAGAAGTTATGATACTTTCATTCGTTAGAGTTTGAAAATATGGTTGATAAATGCTACCGTTTACCGTATACGGGATAACTTTATAACTCTTGTATATTAGAATAAGGTTCTGAAATTCACAAGTTTCGTCTTCAGTTATTGTTTTGATAATTGTGTAACCACAGGTGTTATAGGTGGTTTTAGGTTGTCGAGTATCGTGTTTTTCTGTAGGTCCAACATTCCAGGTTATTGCATCGTGAAGCAACGTGGGTGCATGGTTCAATGACCTAGGGTAAACTTGGTGGACAACGTTATTTGTACTCAAGTTCCATCGCTGAATCTTGTTTCTCTGTGCCTAAAGGTTTTAAACTTTGCTTCATCTTTAGGCATCGTGTATGGCGTACGCTAGAGTTTATTTATATTGCAGAAATTTTTCAAGTACGGTTAATTTGACCTTGGCTAACCGACTAATAGCTGATTTTTTTTCCTTTCTTGGGTTCAATACTTGTACAGCAAGGCTTTAAATTTCTGGTCAAATTTATCTTAAGATAGAAAGCTTATTAAATACAGTAAGTTCTTCCACATTTTCTATTTCTATTTTTTTGTTATTACTATGTAGCATCTACCATCGTTTATGTTCCTTAAGCTTATTATATGCCTTGGTGGTTGCATATCTTGTGGATGTGTCGAAAAAACTCTAAATTTTTCATTTAGAATCTCGTGAGCGTTGTTTGCATTTTTACATTAAATTTTACGAATAAAGAAAAACATGCATCAAGAACCTTGCGTTGCAAAACTTTAAGAGTTCCTCTTAACATCTAAATAGTTTCTGTAACAGGAAAACACACTACAATTTCTGTGGGTATACCACTTATCGTTTTCTTTCATTTGCTCTGAACAATTCGAGCGTAACTTGCACAAACTGGGCTTCCGGAAGTAGCAGAGGTGCTCGTTAGATCGATAATGCTTTCTCAGTAGACACCTGTTATTTGCCGAGCAGGTAACCTGACCATTCAAAGGGACAGGTCCCAGATTACCTGAGTTTACCTAGAGTTTCCCATTAGTTAATATTCCCTTCCCTTGATTTTTTTAACCGGTTCCTGAAACTAGCAAGAAGTTATCAGTTAAAGTTTATCGTTCTATGTACTCTACTGTACTACACTCTGAAGTAGTGTGAAATATTTAAATGAAGTTGTGAATCTTCAGGACATTTTTTCCGTTTTGCTGCAATATCCGACCACCGAAATCGTGTTTTGTTAATTCCTGCGTTTATTAATAAAGCGAACCGATTAGGAAGCGAGGACACGCGTCAGGTCTGCGATCCTGTTCCCCGACAAGTTGTTTGGCGGATCCACTATGTTGCTTCCTAGTTCCTGCTGTTGCACCGTCACAGCGTTGCTTTATTTGGGTCTCTGACCCTCTTCTTCTGCGAGCGTCCTTCTTCAGCGATTGTTGCTGCCAGTTCGCAGAGGCAGCGTGTGTTGCGCAACAGTTCACCTGAGAGATGAACCTGTTACTTTGCATCTTGCACTCGCTGCTTGAATCATTCAATACTCGTTTATCGCTGCGCAAACCAGAAACGCCGTTCTGGTACTTGGGTAATGCAGAAGAGTAGATTAACTGCTGAATATAGTATTTGACGGCCGTGGTGGATTGCTTTCATTTGTAGCTCGCAAGTTGAGATCCACCGCAATGGACGTACTGTGATGGGAATAATTAGTTCACTCCACGTTTACCGAATACATTGTCTATTGTATCGCTGGTAGGTAGTACAATCGCACACAAAATTTATTTCAAATTAAATTCTTGAAAAACTGATTGTTTCGGGACAGCGAGCTCAAATTAATTCATGTTCAGGAGGGTTGGGAAAGACAGGGTATGGACATGCTGAAACTGTTTGTACCATGAAAACCAACATTAATCTATAGAAGAGTACCCTAGATACTCCATGAGGTGTCGGCAAACCTTGTTGCTGGAGTCTGTTGTGGGTTTAGTTGTCAGTCGTGTCCTTCTCTCTCTTCGGAGGGGCCAGAGTACCGCGCAACCGATTTCTTGCACGAGTGTCCTGGTTTTTGTTTGGTTCATCCTTTTACTCTGTCTTTTAGTCCCTTCGAGTTGATTACTGTCCCTGATTTTGGTGAGTGTAGCAGGTTATACTGATGCGTTGAAATGCTTTTATGGTGACACTGAAAAGAATTTGGTCGAGTTCCATTAAGAGGATCGCGCTAAGTAGCGGGAGCTTTAGTTTATAACAAATATTTAAAAATTAGTACCAAATAATTGTGTGTACGTTAACCAAAACTAAAATTTTTAGTTACGTACACAAGTTCGTATACATGCATTAAATAATCCCTTAATATGTTAACAATCACTTCGGAGGCTTACAAATGTAGGTACAACATCTCGTGTTCTAAAAATGAACATATTTTCAACTTCGTACTCTCAATTTCGTATAAAAATCCCAAATTTTTAGTCCTTATTACACACTTTCCTTAGCTTCCATTATGCAATGATGTGTCTGGGATCTATGTACGGGCATATCATGTTCTAAGCTTGAGGTGCCGTTAGTGTGAGGCCGACGCTTCCGTGGTCGCCGAGCCTACATGGGCTGCGTACCTTGTTCCTGCTGGGGAAGTGCGTTGTGCGTCCGCTCAGTCGTAAGACAGTGTCGTCTGTAGGTGTCCACCTGGTGCGAGTCCACTCTCAGGACAGTGATACGCGCTCACTGAGCTTGCATACCTACCTACTGCATTAATTCATAATAACGCGTTAGCTGGTATATGCGAAGCTCTTTTCCCGTTGCGGTATTGTTACTCGACCGTGTATCAGCGCGTACGATGTTAAAAGTTGCAGTTGTCTGATAAGTTGATCATGTTGATAGAAAATTACTAAAAGTGTGTTGTGTCTTCCATGTATTTGGGAAATTTTGAAAACCTAGAAGCTGCTCGAAAAAGAAGTTACTATGACTTTTTAAGGTTATTTATTAGCTATGGTTATTTATAAACTATTGTTTTTTTTAAACTCAGTGTATTAGTAACAGCGTATATAACCGGCAATGAAAAAACTGAAAAAATTGAAGTTTTTTTCGATCTTATCAATAGTTTAGCTTGCCTTAAAATTAGGCTAAGTCCATATTGTTGCGGTTATTTTCAAATTCACATGTTTATTTCATTAATATTTAATTTACATCATTATCTTAGAACGTTGACGTCTTTTGATCTTACAAACTACATGTTTTATTTGGAAAGGTTCTTTCATATTTACAAATATTTTTTGCATCTTGTATCTACACGTTTACAAAATTCGGAGTTCAATAGTTTTCGAGTTGATCATCGTAGTATGATCGACTTTTAACAGTAGCATTGCAGTTCAATCGCAATTGCACTCTTTTCACACGTTTGTCGATTTGCATCGCCTCTCTCGGAATTTTATTTTGTACAGTGATACCTCAACAAACGAATGTTCTAACTTACGAATTATTTAATATACGAATGGTCATAAATATTTTAAAATATTTTTGTCATTGTTATTTTAGCTTCAGTCAAATTTACCCTTCAATGAATGTCGTTCATTGAACCTCGCCTGCCTCAGTGAAGGGGTTTTGTTATTATCATAGAGTTGGGTGGATTTCGATCGAATAACAAAGATGAGCGAGTGCGGAATAAGGTTCTGCTACGGCTTTTTGCCGTGGCCAGTTATGACAGTAAAGCCTGAGCTACCGGCAGGTGAGTTACGTTACCAACTGCACTGCACTCTGTTTTTGTATCAATTTTTTTCCTGCTAATTTTTATTTGATTATTTATAAAAAGCCTTTCTCCAGAGTAAATTGCTGGTTGATTCATATTTAACTATTATTTTTTGTACATACATGTAAGACTTGAATTGATAACTGTGAATTGTTTGCTTACAAATCAATTTGACCTAAAATAGGTAGGAAGCTATTTTTATTTTCAAATGATTGACCATAATATTTGTCGTATTGATTTATTAGTCATCTACTGCGCATTTTTTGCTTGCGACTTCTAACAGTAGCAACTTCACTTGCAGTTTAATCGCAATCTCGCTCTTTTCACACGTCTGTCGATTTGCATCGCCTCTCTCGTAATTTTAGTCTGTACAGTGATACCTCGACATACGAATGACCTAACTTAGGAATTATTTAACATACGAATAGTCATTTGGTTCACTCGTCGTTCATTTTGAAAACGTTCGTTTAAATGGCATCGTCAACACTGTTTGCATTTCATTTTTTTTCAATACTTACAATACTTCAAAGTCTCCCGTGTAAATACATGTAATTTTTCACTATAAATCATTTGGTTGAACTTAATACCTTTCTGCTGAAGACTAATTTTTAAGGTTCAACAAAACAAGCACAATATACACATGCACAAGTTTTTCCGTGAATCGAAAAGACACTTTCATAGTGACTAATTTTTTACTCCTTGTTTCAGGTAAGCCACATCCCCATGGGTGTTCGTGATGAAGTAGCTCCACTTCGGTGAGTACCACCACATTTTCCATGGTAAACGTCTTTCAGTGATACAAGTAATCGTATTCGTCTTCAACATAAGTGCATTGATGTGAGTCGTACTCGTTGCGAGGGATTCATATTGAGAAATTTCAGCAAACTTACAGTGGTTCCAAAAAGAAAGAGGAATCAACGCCGAATCTAATGGTTTATAGGTTGTTTTGATCAGTTACTTTAAATTTAGCGTAATTTACAAGTTTTAGAAAATATTAGCAGCGCACACTTTCTTTTTAGCGCCACTGTATATCCCGCTTTGCCACAGGTTCTTTTGTGGTCTAAATTTGAATATGGTTGTTTGCTTCATATTAAATTAACTTTCTGAATAAACGCAGAGAATAATACGTCATGTTTAAAGTCAAGAAGGAAACGTTGGTGGTAAATGTGTGTGAGGAATTGTTATTCAGTGAAAAGCAGAAGGCTGGTATTGATATATGTATACGAGCTGAACTTTCGTCCAATGGTAAGCTACTGGATGAGACACAAGTAGATAATTACAGAAAAATCTCTCGTTTAACGTTAGCTGATTATTTCATGATGCCAATTTCAACTGTCTCGTAATTCGTTAATTACCATTATTTCCTTTAATTTATTTCGATGGGGCTTAAGAAATCTTGCATGATGTGTGTTCATCTTTATTTTGTGGAAACATGTCAACGTCATTTTTTAGGTGCTTATTGAAACTTTCTTTGCAATTCTTGTTTGTAAAGAAAAATATTAGAAGAATTATGTACCATGACGTCTACTTGAGGTTCTACGTGTTGTTTGATACTGGCATCCTATAATTAGACGGTAATGTATGAAATCGTCATCCTATAATTAAATCATAATGTCTGTTATTGTCATCCGAAAGTTAGATGATGTTATGTGATGTTATCATCCAAATGTCAATCGGACGATATTGTCATCGATGTTCACTACTAGAATTATCAATCATCAAAGTACTGATTGGATGTCGTCGTCGTCGTTTAGACCACAACCTGCTGCCGTAAATTAATAATGTATTAATAACAGTAAAATAGTATCGTATATGAAGTCTCGCCGTACACAGTGGTTTTTGGTTTTGTTTGTGAAAGTGCACATTTTTAAGATTACTTATTTCTTCATCAATGTTAACCAAAATTTCTCATACATGGCTGTTTTCACGTTTAGTTTAAAGTAAGTTATAGGGAGTGTACAATTTTTTCATGCTTGTTGACGTATTCTGAAGTGTTCCACCTTTTTGCACAGACTTACTGTGGGGCCAAAATAATACAACACGTTGCTTAAATCGCCAGATTGCACATTTATAGCCCACGTACAATTACGAAAATTGGACTATATATAAACAATAGTATAAAAAGGTTAATAATATATCTAAAACCCACAAGTATTGAATAAGAAAATATATACGAACATGTATAATAAATACGTGAACAAAAGTTTACAATACCAGACTTTTTTCTCGATATTATTCATGAAAATTATTGTAGGATGATTCCAGAATGTTCTAATGTATTCTACTATTTGGCAACCGAACTTTCGTCAGCATTCATCTCCAATAACGTGTCACTGGTACAGCAGCTCTCGTTCTGAAAGGTCGTAAGCATGGGTAAGAATAAGGACATCAGCCAAAATTTTCGCGAACGTATTGTGGAGCTCCATAATCAAGATTTGGGATATAGGAAGATGAGTGCACAACTGTGTGTTTCCATAGCCTCGGTTGGAACCATAATAGGTAAGTAGGAATGCCGGAATACGACTCTCAGCAAGCCTCAAACTGGCTGTACACGGAAGATTTACGACCGTGCTGCTCGAAAATTGGGCCGAATACTAGTGCAAAGGCTTCAAACTACTCGTGAAGAATTGAAGGATGATTTCAAAGCACCTGGGATCGAAGCCAGCAAACACACAATCAGCAGGGCACTACTCCGTGAAGGTCTTCGCTCTCGCACCCCTCGACAGGACACCTCTTCTCCAGAAACGTCACCTCAAGGCCAGGCTGAAGTATGCTAACGACCATTTGAACAAGCCAGCAGCGTATTGGAACTCAGTACTGTGGTCAGATGAAACTAAAATTCAACTATTTGGGAGAAACAGCACAAACCATGTTTAGAGGCAACAAAACGAAGAGTATAAACCAAAGTGCACCATACCCACTGATAAGTTTGGAGGTGGCTCAATCATGGTGTGGGGATGTTTCAGCTCATCAGATGTAGGTAAACTTCACATCTTTGAAGGAACCATGAATGACAGGAAATATCCTGAAATATTGGAAGAGCAGCTCCTATCTTCAGCTCGTTTGTTAAAATTGAAACGTGGATGGAAATTCCAACAAGACGACGATCGAAAGCATACTGCAAACGAAATCAAGGAATGGTCGAGGATGAAGAAGATAAACATTTTAGAATGGCCAAGTCAATCCCCGGACATCAATCCGATCGAAAACTTGTGGAGGGAATTGAAATTGAAGATTCAGAAGAGAGGTCCCAATAACATCACTGAACTCAAAGAAATTTGCATTGCAGAATATAATAAGATTACTCCCGAAACCTGTAAAAGGCTGGTAGTGAACTACTATAAACGTCTCGAAGCCATAATTGATAATAAGGGCCATGCAACGAAGTATTAATGTGTCCATTTATTAATTACATATCTCTTAATAATTACATATCTTGAAATGTGTAGTAAAATTTTATTCACGTATTTATTATACATGTTCCTATATATTTTTTATATTAAATATTTGTGGGTTTTAGATATAGTCCAATTTTCGTAATTGTACGTGGTCTATAAATGTGCAATCTGGCGATTTAATCAACGTGTTGTAGAATTTGGCCCCTAGGGCACACCGAAATGCTATAAAAGATGTACCAAATTTCACAATAAATTTTCTAGTTCTTTGACCATTCCAAATTTATTTTACTACTGTACGTTTGGCAAATTATGGCGTGTACTCTGGTCATTAGTTCTTAGTTTTACAATGGCTCAAATTCGCTCCGTAATCCGTAACTGCAGCTTTTCTTGTTCCACCGATGCCCGCTGATAGTTTTTCTTGCATGCTGCCTGAGGTCGGGGTGGGTAGAGGGGCGCTCCGAGGTGACAGCTTCTCTCCGCCAGCAGGAACAGTGGCTGTGGGGCCCTGCACTCGTGTGCTTTGTGCTGGTTAGGGGCTCCGGCCTCCTGACGGAAAGGAAATTTCGGAGGGGCCTCAGCGTTGTGCGGCGTGGAATTTTTCGATATGCACAAAATCCATTATACTTCAGGTCTCTTGGCATTTTTGGCACATCTGTGTAACTACTTTTTTTTGCATATTTCAGTGCATCAATGTTCATTAATTGATGAACTTTTTTTATCAACATTCAAGCCTTGATTCTCTTCACGGATCCGATACGCCTCACTAACGCATAGTTCTTTCTAAGAGGGCTCTCTTCTGTTTCCAGCTGATGAAACTTAGTTTATGAATAACTTGAAAGAATGCTTACATGATGTGTTATTTTGAACCAATGGAAAACAAATGCATAGTTTACTGAAAAAAAACGTTGAATTATTTCTTAGGAGTGGCTCCAACAATGCAAGACATATGTGACTTGTAAGAAAAATTCTGTGCAACTACACATATGTATGTGAAAAAGTAGAAGCAAAATATAAAATGCTTATGTAGGACTTTCTGTGGAGCGGTTCGTTGATGGGGTGAGAAAATTTTTTTACTTGACTTCGCTTTAGCTTTTTTAAAAGTATAGTTATCTTCGCTTGCTGTGAATACGACAGTGGTAACTAACCTGTATACGAAGAGCTAACATGGTTTTTATCTGAAATGAATAGTTTGGGTACAAGTGCAAGGGCTCTTCCGTAGCTTATGTGCAGTTAATTCCATTAATTTGATTTAGTTTAATTGAATTTAATGTTTTGGGAACTGTTACAATAGTATTGATTCTTTCTATTCCACTGTCAAATTCGTTACAAATATTCTTGCGAACGCAATTAACAAATTTATAATCGATGGTGTAATAAAGCCTACAACCAACTCCTACTTCATTGCCTGATTGTTTTTAATTTTTGGCGATAATTTTTTTACAAAATAAGCAAAGTTCGATGTAGGTCACTATTCATTCAACGAAAAAATTAGGCTGCAACGTTCTTTATGTTTCAGTTGATGTGGTGAGGGAGTCCTGTACTCCAGTTCATGTGGTG